>CAJPEV010001635.1:0-61574 GCA_905338385.1 Darwinula stevensoni
TTTAGCTTTCGTCGGACTGTTCCGCGGATTGAATTCGCCGAATGTCGATCGAAGCGTCGAGATTGTCGAACATTGCGGAAAAAAAAAGGCCAAACCAAGTGAGCGAACATTTCCTCTTGCCTCTTCCTTCTGCTCGACTTCGTGTTCGTGCCGCGGTCGGCAGCGATTCCCCGTGTCTCATTGATTTCCATGTCGCTCGTCGAGTTGAGCTTATTCGTGATGAAACATATCCGGTTCCCAATTGCGACAGCTCCAAAATCCGGCATCCGGCCTCTACGGGTACCCATAATAAATTCTACACGCCGAAGCACCTCGAAAGAAACTACAAGAAACGACGACCGCGAAACCCCGTTCTCTCCTCCAACTTTTACATCATCCCAAATATCAAGTTAGGGATGTTTCTCTCCTCTCGTGGTACAACTCGACCGGCAACAAACGTGATGCGACATCCTCCCTGCCCGTGTCCCCCTTGTACCGACAGAGACCCGGTCGTGCAGACGCGAGGAGGACGTGAGGAGGACGTGAGGCGGACGGGAGGAGGACACTTTCTCTCCCTTGGAGGTGCCCCCCTCCCCCGATTTCGGGTCGTCGTGGTCTTTCGTCATGTGGCAGAGCCTCCCGTTTGACAGGGACCATGACGTGGAGATGATGGGTTTCAATATGACGCGCTCTGTCGTGATCGTGAAGATGGCGAGTTTCATCATGCCACCTCCGACGTTCAATAATGAAAAAAGGAAATGATTTTGAATGAGAACGAATCTCATTTTAACATTTTGGGGGAAAAATCGTTCGACGTAAATTTTTATCTGAAATGATGCGATACGAGTGATTGCGACGATAGCTACCTACCGTCACCTGACTAGAGAACTCTTATATCGAATTACGTCCTAGTCGGCGTTTTATGAGAAGAAAAAACAGGACCAGAGCAACCCAGATGCTGTGTGGAGTATCGTACAACTTCCATATTAGATCGTCGCGCGAGCAAACAAATACCGAGTGGCCAAGAAGCATGTATCCATGTTTTCCATCTCTCATGGCGTCCTTCAATTGTGGTTAAACTTCAGCGAAGTACAACATTGAGATCTCTCGGGACTTTTCTCAACGTAAAACTTGCTCCGAGTGTTTCGGGTCATCCACGCGTGATTTTAACCGAACTTAGCTATCCGAACGACCGACTGTCGAAATTCAAAATGGAGAAAACAGCTCGGAACGACCCCTACGGTACTCCCTCGCCCGCGAAACCCGACTCACCCCACGCAAGTGCACCCGCTTCCCCCGATCCCGATCGCTGCACCCGACTCCCCCGATCCTGATCGCTGCACCGTACCTTTGTGCGGCATGGTGCTGGAGGCCGCGAGGAAGGCGAAGGACGACGCGGTCCGGTGGTGCGGATGGTGGTGGTGGTGGGCGTGGTGGTGGTGGAGGGAGTTGGTCGAGTCGTTGGAGGAGGTCACCGACGCACCAGCTGCCGTCGGGACCTCTACGAACGCCGAACTACCCGTCGTGTTTTCTTCTTCGACTTCTTAAAGGAGATTCGGGGGTCGTCGGCTTCTTCTCTTCTCGCGGTAGAGCACCTGGAAAACCACGGACGATGTTTCATGAAAGCATTCACGCGATCGACACACCGATGAACGCGTGAGATTTACACGACACTCTCGAAAAGCGACGTCGCACGACAGATCAGCGTAGAAATTCCATAAGCGTATTTACTCTTTATGTCCTGAAAAACATCACGAGTTCGACCACGAGCAATTTCATTTACCTATTTCCATCCGATGACGACAAATAAGAAACTATCCCGTGTACCCCCGGGAAATCCGAATGCCAATCTTCCCAAGACCTCAAATCCTCATCTCATGCATGTCCATCCCGAATCCGTGCATATCGCAACGACTCTCATATTTTCCGCATTCTCCCCACTCCCAACCGATTTTTTATTTCCGTCTTGCATCTCGACGAGCCAAGTCGCCGGCGCGACAGGGGGAATAATGCTGCGACGATGCGACGTAATGCTGACGGATTCGAAAATTTAGCTCCAAAACAACCTTTTTGTCCTGGTTCCGGGTCAGAGTCGAGTTTTATTATTTCCCCATGCTCTATGAAACGATATTGCGAACCAGATTCGAGAACAACAGCCTCGAACGGAAAAACGTCAGCTGGGAGTTCCTCATTACCTTTTTTTGTTCGGAATTCGAGGGAGAAGAGAGCCAGATTACGGTTTCCCCACTCAGATGCAACGGAGCCGGGATGATCCGGATCAACCACATATCGAATCGATAAATAGGAAACCCATAGAGGCCATCAGCTGATATCGACCCCTCTTTATGCCTTTTTTTTTCTTTTTTTACTCGCTAAAAATATGGTCTGAGCCGAGTCTGTGATTTATGCGCCTCGTTCTTCTCGGAAACACGAGTTTCAGTTTGGGAATAAAGGAAATTCTTTTCGAGCACAAGAAGAGATTCTTTTTCTTCTCTCGGTGGAGCTGAAAGGAATTCTCAATTGTGACACCGGCGGCAGTGGTCAAAACGTGTTGTGGTCCTGGAAAGCCATATAGGGGTCCACAATGGGGGGCCCTTTCGCACAATTTCCACTTCAATTGGATCATGATATATCCGCGGAGAGGATAATCCGGGCCCGGTTCATGATCTTTTTTTTTTTCCAGGAGAAAATTTCTCCTTTCACACTCGGCCGGGTTGACCCCCGTGATCGACACCTGCCACGCGGAAAAGGCGATGGAGAAAAGGCGATGGGGTGACCCCCGGGGGGGTCTTATCTCGGTGTATTGGCCTGACAGTATCGGTGTCTGCGATCGCTTGTGACACCTTAATACTGTCCTTGTGCAGTGACAGGAAAATTGGCCCACCTATCTCGCGAGACGCCTCTCTAATCCCCAATTTAGTCGAAACTTCCTAAACTTATTTGTGTGCTTAACTCTCCGAGGTCAAAATCCTCAAGAAAATTTCTTTAGGGCTGCATTTTACTCTTCTGGATTTTTTTTCCCGATTTCACGTGAAGAATTCGCGCCATGCACTTGTAAAGTCTCTGAGCATAACTTTGGAGCATGAGATTGCAGTCGAAGTAAAAGACTAGGTCAACATTTTCGTCTAAGAGTCATTAGATCTCCAGGATTCCTCACGAAAAAGGCCGAACGGTGGGGGTCGTGATCGAGGCGCACCCGATAGCCGACCGAAAGAGCTGTATATCGCCGACATCACGACCAGCACAGGGGAACCAGTTCCCCTCGATCGAGGAGCATGGTTTTTTTTCCTGCTCTCGCCGTGTTCGTCTATTAGGGAGAAGGGAGCGGGGAAGGTCTTTGAAGATACAAATCACGAAGTGCAGGGGGTCCCCCCCCGTCGCGATAGCATCTCTACGTCTCAATCGCATCATTTGTGTCATAAATTAATGGTCTTGAGATTCCACCCCGGTGGCGGGGGAAATGTGACGAGTTTCTCCCATTAACCGAGGAAGAAGGAAAGCGGGTCATAAACTCACCTTATATACTTGAATGAGCGAGACGCTGGCGGAAGACGAAGGGAGTTATTTCACGGGTGTTCAACCGCTTTCAAGCACACAATATTCATGCATGGGGGGATCCCGAGTCGGATTTGACACTCGACGGAGCGTATCACTGCACTCTACTCTTCCATTGCACTCTCTCTTCAAGTGTTATTTTCTCCTCACTCCCTCCTATCTCGGTGCACTATCGGGGAGGGACGGTTCCCTCTCGCCAATGCTGTGTCTTCTCACACAATAGGGAGGGGGCGGGGCTTTGGACCCCTCGCGCTTTCTCATTGGTCCCTCCAAGCCCCGCCTTCTCCACCGCAATCCCACACTAATTTGAGCATGAAAATTTAGGGGAAAAGAGCTCAAGTCAATGAGGGTGAGTTGATGCCTGATGGTGCGACGAATCGTGGCACGAATAGTCACCCACAAACTTGTTTCGGAATGGTTCTTTCACTATAAATAAAAGTCGATGGGAACATTCTTCATGATTGATCGCATCTTCTCGGCCCAGCCTCACGCCTGTTCGGTCGGATGCGACGGGGAGAAGAGCGTCATTTGATGAAACTTTGAGTACTTATACAAGTGCCGAAGTGGGCGGGGATTCGTCGATATTCCGCTCTGCTTATTGGTCAGACTTATCTTTGCAGTCCTCAGTCGTTCATTTTCAGTTGAATTCTCGTTAGTCCTGTTCTGGCTCCATCAATAGCTTCTTTATTCCTCTCCCGATTTAATTCCTTTATTCCTAGTCCGTTTTCTTTTCCCCCCGCTACCTCCACCATCGGTTTCAATATACTTCTATGGGCCTGTGTACATCGACTTAGCTCAACTGATTGAAAAAGCGGATTGTGCATGACCACTTGTGCCAAGGGATCTGCTGTCAGGCACTTATACACACAGACGCATGAGATGCTTGAAAAATTTTCCGCTCCGATAGTAGGGGTGTAGGCTTATGGTCTATAGATATAGGCAGGAGAAGTAGGGAGGGAGGATATTCTGAATCTCATTGCCTTGGTCATGAGTTCATCGGGGAGAGGGACGAAAGAATAGTTGTTTTTGTCCCGGCTGAAGTGCATCTTCGATTTTTCCCCTCTCCAGTTCGTTCCATACGAAAACAAGAAAGGGAAAAAATAGAACCACTTGATGATGAACGCATATTTGTTTCTGAAGATCATCCTTCAAAATGGCATTTTCCTCTCGCTGTTTCTTTAATTTTTGTGAGAATGATGGAAGAAAAGAATGCGATGTTGTCATGCAGGCGCATATTCGACTCTGACGTCCTGTCCGCTCCAGAGGTTTCATGGAATGCAGTGAGTCCTCCCCCTCCTTTTTCCTCTCTCGCTCCCCTCCTCCCCTCAATACCACAAGGGCGCAACACCGAAAGGCGAAGAAAATCCGCGGCTCGCGATTACACCGATTGTTACGTCGGTTTGTGTCTCCGCGCAGCGGCCCCCGTTTGACATCCGAGCCCCCCGAAATCAATGAGGCCTTGGCCCCTCTTCCCTACCCCCGATGTACAAAAGGCCGGGTGACATGTCTGCAGAAGAAAACCTATCGGCGACGGGCATCAGTTAATCCCGTGGATTAGCATTAATTCTGTCTCCACACCGTATTATGCAGAGGCGGCGGGGCGCCACGAGCTTCCCCATAGGCCTACCTGTGCCCATACCAAGACTGTCATCTGGAGTGTCAGGGCGAGAACAAGAACATGGCTTATTTCCGGCCATAGCTTTTGTCTTTGCCCTTCAAAGTCAGTGTCACAATGGAAGGCTCGATAGAATGTGGGAAGTTGCCATACCTCCGGACAATGGCCTTGCTCCGGGCACGAGCCATCCGGAGCAGAAAATATTTAACTAAATAAAAATAAAAACGACCCTTGCCCACGTCTACAGGCCTGCGTCTTTGGACGTATATATATTTACTGCTCATTTAAATTATGTTATCTAAGGCGCGTGTGGTCAATTATACGGAAAGGAGTTTTGAAAAGCATGCCGCCTATCAATTAGGCCCGTTAATGGGGCATTCATCAGTTGTCGAGTCGGGACTCATTACGGTGGAAGAAATCCATGTCCCAGATGACAGAAAGACCGCAGGAAAGAGCCTGAAAGACTCGCTTCTTCCATCGTGATTCCGGGTCCGATATCCACATGCTCCGCGAATGGGGATTTCTGCTCTCCTGACCATGCTAAATGTCTCCGGAAGCGTTTTCACATCCAAATTATCGTTCTTCTACGTGAAGGGTTTTGGGGAAGGGGGATATCGGTCAAAATTCAACGGTTTTTGTAGACTATGCGGTTGTGTATTTTTGCGTTCATGTCACCATCAAGGCACTTCCACTGGGTTTGTTCGCAAGCAAAAAAATTTGCGGAAAGGAAATATTTGCTTATTTGCTCTTCAAGTCGTCGTTTAGGGATGAGGTGCAGGGCCAACTTTGAGTTCCTACCGAGAAGATTCAGCTCGCAAACAATGTTAACGAAACTCTTTTTTGCTTTGACGTTTTGTTCGACACAAGTATGTGATCGTGCGTGAAAGCCACCGCGATTTTGGCATTCCACAGAACAAAAAAACAGGGTGGATGATGGGTAAAATGTTGATTTGTGCGCGACCGTTGTCGAAAATCCGGCGACAGGTCGTATATTCGATTTTTTTTTTTTGAATCGGAGGAATGGATCGACGTGGAGGGGCCGCCTTGTCATCCGGCCTGTCTCTCTGCTGCCCTATCTCTTCATCTCGTCCTTTCATTAAACCTTGGGGATCGGGGGAAAAAGCGGTGTTCGTTGTGAACAGCCGTGGAGGTTCTGGAAAAGTGGTTTTCTACTTTTTATGTTGCTTAACCTGCACGGGGGGCCTTCTCGACTGAAATGAGAGCATCCGAAAAGTCGGACGCTTGTGTGAATGTTGGCCCTTTTTCCTGCCGAGGATTTCGCTTCTCAGGATTCTGTCTATTGACTGTCAGCATTAAAAAAAAAAAATTTCTTGGGACGAAGATGCAAGTTTTTGTCGATTTTCTGTAGATTTTCCGGGCTGCTCCGACTCATTGGGCACGAAAGAGGGCCTGAAACGACTTCATTAGACCAGTCCACATGATTTATTATAGGGACCTCAGCCCCCTTCACCTGACGCATTTCATAGATAAAAGGGAACCGGCAGTAAATTTCTTTCGCCCAATTTCGTCTTCCTCGCGCTCTAATGTGAACCCGAGGAAATTAAAAAAATCCAGGGAATATTTCAGGTATTTCCAGCCGCCACCACCCCCCCCCCCCTTCCCCCTTGTCGCCCCCTGCCGCCCCCCTTCCAGAGTGTTTGCTGATCATCAAAATACCAAATCTATTCTCCTTTTTATCCTTCTTTTTCTTTTAAGAGGCTTATCGAGAGGCGAGACTTCTTTGTCGCTTCCTCCTTTGTGGGCTCCCGACCTTTTTTTTTCCTGACGCGAATGTGTTTTCTGCGTCTCATGTATTTCGATCCCCCGTTGTTTATTATCACACAGGGGTCACAATTTCGGCGACGTATGTGCTCAGTCCACGCGACGGGAAATATTTGCTCTCTCTCCCTCCACGTCAGTCCCGAACGAAGTGAATGGGCTTTTTCCGGAGAATGAGCGACATGCGCCGAGAATCCATTTTATCCGCAGTGTCACCAAATACAATGGGGGTGTGGCACTCCAACGAGTTCATTAGGGAATCATGACCCTTTTCCCTCCCTTCTCTCTTGTCTATATACAGCGAAGGAAGGATATTGCCTTGTCCTTCTATAACCCCATCACCCCCTCCGCAAACAGATATGCGGAAGCTCTCGTCACTCGAATAGGCCTTGAATGGAGCACTCATTCGTTATAGAGTGCCCCGGAAATCTCCTTTTCCTAGTTTGTCTTCTATGTTCGTGCACTTTCGTTGAGGTATACTTTAAAGTTTACCCTCCCTGTGTCGCTATGAAGACTTATCGATCATCAAGTGGCCCTAGCTGGATTTGACCACATCCTCTATTGGATTCTGTGGTAAAAAGATCGAACAGTCAAATCTATTCCCTTATAAATCCATTTTGGATTCACGGATATCGAGTCAAATAGGTCGAGTGCATGCATGTCACGCGAGATTGTCTAATGTATTGATAACTCTTCAGTATGATCATAAAGTCGTGTCATCATTACGTTTTCAAAGCATCGTATAATACTTGCAGAAGTATTTAGGGCTTGATCATTCTACTGATAAGTAAAATATCTCATGAAAGTTATCATTTTATTGTGTTAGCATTTGGTTATATCGTGGCATTATCGCATTGCTTTACTGCTTCGTGCGGAACTGATACTCTGGACAGGAAATTCCTAGCAAAAAAAAAAAAACACGGGAGGAAGAGGAAGACAACACGGACTACTTGGCCCAACCGATAGAGCACCGGATCGAACGGGAAAAAGAAGTCCGAAGGGCCAGAGAGAGAGAGAGAAGGGAAGATAGAATCACACACACAAGAGCATGGAATGTCTTTGAGACACATTCCGAAATGTCCAAGGCTTTCCCCGATGCCTCTCGTCTCGTCTTTGTCTATCATCGTCTGCCTCTCTCTTCGGTATGCATAGCTCTGGCCTCGATGGCTCCAACTATCTTTTTTTTTGCCCCCCCTTCTCTTTTTTTTTCTTTCTCTCTCTTCAATTTCCGTCTTCTATTTCCTACATTCTCTAGTCGTGTCTTGACGTCACTGTCGCCTGACATCAAAAGCCCAAGCCTTGAGACAAGATCATGATGTCTTCTCTATTTGTGTTAGCTTTTTTCCTGCTTGATGGTGATATTCTCATCCTAAAGTTTTGCAGTACCAATATTTGAGCCTGTAACTGGGACACACGTAATTACTTTCGATAAAGCAAATTTAATATTGCAGATTTTTAATACAGTCATCCCCAGACTTGCGTCGTCTCGACTTACGTCGTTCAGCACTTACGTCGATTGCCCCCAGACCCAATATATTAAGCCAAGCGCACAATTCGTACCCACGTTGTATTTTGTTGCCCTTACGTCGTCCATGAATTGGTATTTCAACTGCGAGTAGTCGGCAACACCGTACTGTCTCGACTACCGTCGCCGGTCTCTGAATCATTTACGACGTAACTTCGGGGGATAATTGTATTTAGTTGAAACCAAACGACATTCGTTCAAAACTTTTTGGATCAGCCTCTGATTTAGAAGACATTCCCGGTTGCCACTTCATGGTAGAAGTGTATTTTGAGTAAATTCATTAGCATGGATATCATCGGTAGAGAAAGAACTGTAAAAAGGAAGGTTATTACAATAAACGTTGCCTTAATTTAAAAAAAGGCCACGAAGGTCTACTGTAAAAAATGTCAGTACAGGTTGGTCTACAATAGAGAAAAATGTTCTTTAGAGCTGTAAAGATACAACCTGATATGTTTTTGCCCTCAACTTTGGAAGGACCTGTTATTTGACAGGTTGATAGACCTATACGTTTCTCGACCACGCCCTTTAGACGGCGTTTCATCAGGATAGTAGACACTGTGGTCGTATATGCAAAGGCGGATGTTGGAGAATGAGTATAAACGGAGAAGTAAGGCCTCGTCCACACCACAAAGTTTTCTACGCAATTTTTCTTTGCAAGTCGAGTTGCAAATAAAAGTTTCGTCTTGTAGATGTCTTCGAAAGTTTTATGAGCAAGGATTCCAAAGCTCTGAAATGTTTATTTGAAAATTTCCTTTAGAAACTCTCTCTTTTGCAGCATTCTTTCATCGCAAATGCAATAAAACTTTCTGCTGTGGACGAGGCCTTAGTCTCGCATTCACAAAACTTGATGCGACTTGTCGAAGCTCACAGTGCAAAAACGTGTTGCAATCATTCGGTGTCATTGCGAGAACGAAAACTGAAACTGCAACCTTCGAATATTATTCGCGATTTCCCTGAAGGATCTCACAAGATGGTTGCCTTCCTGGTGAAAGTAATCCATCCAATATTCACACAAGTTGTGAACAGATTGTACGTGTTAGTGGAAAAGGATGTAATCAATTGAACATTCGCCACTCTAATGAACAATGAACACGTTGCATTTCTCATCATATTTACCATTTCTTCAATGAAAACCTTTGCATGCGCGACCGCAGTCCTTCCGTATCCACATGTTCCGCATCTAGCGGGCATGGCGTAAAATATCACATGCCGATCGACCTTCCTCTCAAATTTCAGATGCATTCGAACATCCTCCGAAAGTTGAGACCAAACGACAATGGTACAATGGTACTCATATTAATCTTACCATAAGCTGGCCGATCGAGTCAACTTCGTAACTTAGCCTGCCAATGGTGCAGCGAACTAAGAAAAATATATATTTACAACACAGCTTTCGTTAAACTCACAAACACGTGGAATTAGTTACACAGAAAAAGCCTTCTTACTTTGCAAAAAAAAATAAGTGAACGGAAGCACCGTTCAAGGGAGAACTACGTGTCGGAAATGCAACTAGTGGCAAAGTAGCTTCAGAAATCTGTGTGCATTTGCGTTAACCCTGACGACACGTAGGGTCAACTTTAATAGCTAAAGCAGCTCGACGTGGATGTGGGTGTTCCATGAAGAGCGACATTTCCATTCCTTCTTATCTATAAATGCAATTTCTCAGCTTTAAATAGCTCGACCTGGAAGACGAGAGGACTGAAATGGAACGAGTGACCCATTAGACGACATGCGCCGTATCGATTCATCTTCTATTAATTCAGTTTCGTAATGGAATGGAATCCCATTAATACCAATAGAGAAATAATATTAACCTAGTAGAATGGATTTCCACGGACCCACAGTAAGAACGCTGAAATGATTTAAATTTCTAACGCATGATTTTTCCTCGGATTACGAATCGGCCCCTAGCGCCAATTCCTCTGGAATCCCGCTTCCACGCCTAGAACGGCGAAACGTCGCCGGAGGGACCGTTCGTATCGTTGGGACCCCTGTCAGTCGAAGGACGCAGCGGGAGACCCTGCTTCCGTGGAGGGAGGAGAACTTGTCAAAATAGTCAAGGAGTGAATGACACCTTGAAGGAGGCCATGCCTCATTGGCCTGATTGACTTGTCTCTCACAGGTTGCGAGTGTCAGTCACCTCTTGCCCCCCTTGTTCATGAGCTTCTGGAGATAGGGAAATGCAGTCCTTGGAGAACGTCGCCACCAAGGACGGACAGTGAACATGTATTCTATGGAAAACATTTTACACCAGGAGTACGTAGCACGAGTCAATTTTGGTTGTGGACATTGAGTGCACCACCCAGAGACACTTTGTTACATTCTAACAACATCTCTTCCAAGGATAGAAATATTAAGTGTCTAGGATATACAATTTTTCGTATGTGCGTTGTACACAAAAAAGTATATATATATATCCTTAAAACTACAATGTCTCCTCTTGATAGAGAAGTTGTAGTTAAAATGTGAGAAAATATATCTGGATGGCACGCTAAAGATGTACTCATTGTGTACTCCCGGTAAATAATCCTTTCAAGAGAATGACCAAGATTTGAAGTCAGAGTATTTCAGAATTCGTGTAAATTTAATGGTAATGTGCACTACACTGTTTCTGTATTGAATTAAAACCCCTTATCTGAGAGCTTCCATCGATTGTAAGCAGTGACAACTAACACAAGGGTGGTTGCGTCTGTCACCTGATGAAGCAGAATCTCTGGATAATTGTGATTTATCCCTTCTCAACTACAGGGGGTAGTACGAATTCAATCCGGAAACAGTGCAAGAATAATCACATATCTCACCTGGGTAGGAGAAAATGAGAGCAAATAGTGAATAGCGATGCCGAGAAAAACTAGGGATTTAACTCCACTGCAACGACGGCACCATTTACATATAAGAGTATATAGACAATTCGGAAGGAACAGTCAAACTACCCGAAGTTTTTAGCCAAAAGTAGGAAGAAACTGAAATATATATATAATTTTTATTATTTATGAGGAAGCCGACAGAGTGAGCAACCGTGTGTACAAAATGGCGGCTTCCTTTTTCCGACCGGGGCAGATGTGCACTCCGTGTAGACGGCCCATCCCATTGTCCACATAATGAAAAGAGTGTCGCGGCGTTGTTTTCGAAGAAAGAGAGAGGAAGACGATCTGGGAAAGTTAAAGGAAGGGGGGAGGAAGACCCGGGATCCAGCAGGGCCTGGCGGAATGAAAGGCGGAATCCCCCGGGCCCGGGCCAGCTGTATTTTCTGCACCCGTGGACTCTAATGAGTTCACAAAGCCTGAAATAATGCGAAAATAATGCGAGGATGTTTCGGCATGTCTGTATGGGAAGATCCAACGACGGCGGCTGATTCCGCTCTGTCGGTCGTGCGGCTTATATACGAACTGACTACTGGGCCTGCTCTCTCATGAAAGAGAAAAGGGACCAGATAGTCGAGGGGAAAAAGAGAAACAAGAAAAAAAAAGGAGTGATTATCTGTTGGGAGGAAAATCATCGCCCTTTGAGGTGCTGGAGGATATCCGCCGTGCAAACATGCGTTGAGCTGATTTCGGCTCAACCTTTCACGCGGAACAATGACGGCTTCGAGGAAGGGAACGATCGCAATCTGCGGTTCCCGTCACTACGTTTTTTTTCCCCTCGTTTTCCACTGACCTGGAAACTTTTCGCGGGCCCTGAAAACGCCCTCTAAACGGCGTCTTTCACGGCAGATTGGAGTGATATTATCGGTAAATACTCAGTTACAGGCCTCGGTTCCCTGCGCTAGAGCGATGTGAAAGATCAACACCGACGCTCCGATGGGAGTTGGGATCCGTTGAGCAGATTCCTCCATTTGAATCTCGGTCTGAGAACTGGCGTCTCTCCTCCGGCCAATTGTAAAAGAGCTCGGGAATTCCCGGCTTCGTGGCGACTCGTGTCATCTCCCTCGAAGTGCCGAAGTTCATCCGGTATTCAATGAGAGGCACGAGCACCCGGGATTCTCTTTGCATAGGACCTGCGCATTCCACCCGAGTTTTTATGGCTCGTATTACATGGCAATACGGCTGCAGGGCATTTGCAAATCCATTCGATGATAGGAGACTTTTTTAATATGAACATGCGAAAATTTGAAATGGAAAATGAATATGCGAAATTCCGAAAAGGAATATGAACAAGCGAAAATCTATAAAGGTTTTCAGTATTTTGTGGGTTTCGATCCAGAAATTCCGTCACACGCCTTCATGCATGGTTGAATCGGTCACATCTCATCTTTTATTGCTTGTACTTGTCAAATCGAGATGACAATAGCTCGTAACTGACTTTTTTATTATATCAAAAAGGAGATAAGAGGTGGTTAGAATCTCCTGTCTCCCTGACAAACGTCCGACTGGATAAAAAAAATTGCTGATTGATTGACGGCCAGTTCCAAGTTTTACAAGATGGACGCCGGAACAAGGAATTCACCTTCCTTGCCCTCAATAAGAGGTCTGGTACTTTCAGAATCGCATCAGAACATGGAAGTCTTATTTTATTCTCCCCCAGGTTTCACAGTAGTAAAGATCCCGTGTAGGGAACTGGCGGGCTTTATTTGTTTTGCGGTAGGAAGAGGCTTTTTTTGTTGTTGAAGGATTTCAAGGTGCTACCGGTCTTCATTGCGGGTGAGGGGGGGAGGGGGGAGGGGGTGAGGGGTCGTCCCAGTCCAATGCATCTATACAAAACTATTCCTATAGGAATGTGATCAAGTGCGAAGCCTCAGTGGCTCTGCGGGTTCCATTTCTACAAGACCAAGGGTGCCAAACTGGAGGCCGGATCCGGCCTGCCAGTCCATTTTGTCCGGCCTGCGAAGTCCCCCTCAACAGTTGGTTACGGAAAAGTACTGCAAATTTCAGCCTTTTGCATTAACGATTAGGTGTTAGAATTTTATTGTGGCCCCTAACCACCCCTGAAGACTTCCATCTGGCCCCCAGCCTAATCGAGTCTGTCTTGTACAGGGGTGTACCAGACAGAATAACCTCTGGAACCTGGAGGAGCTGTGTCACGGGTTATAATAGATTATTATATTGGTTAAACAAGAAAAACTCACCTAGAATGCCTGCATCTTTCTTCAAGAGTCTGCGAGTCAAGGGTTCTCAGCGTTAAGTCCGAGTCAACTGTTCAGTTGTAAGATACGAACATTTATGTCTGGTGGTAAGAGGAACACTATAGAAAGTGGTTTGGTTCCTGGTCTCTTAAGCGCTTCAAGTTTGTCGAGAGTTGTTTCTTTGCTCTCTGAAAAACTTAGTTGCTTGCGAGGTACTGCCACTTCACCTTCGATAGAGTAATCTCGTTCTCTCGTAAATGGTTGTGCTGCGATCTAGGCGCCAGAGCACTCTACGATGACTCGGCAAGAGACATCTGTTCAGTTGGGGAACGAAAGAGGGCAGACGAACCGAAGTGCGTCATGGCGGCGCTCACAGTCACATGGCTCCAGGCTGCAGCAGTGCGGTTTCTTGAAGATACCAATGGTGTTTGGACGTTCATTCGCCATTCGACTTGATACATCATCTCCTGCCGGGGAGGAATAAGCCAAGTGCGGTTCATGGTAACCAAAGGAAATACATCAATATTGTTTAAAATGAGTTGAACGTTAGATCAATATGAGCCATTTGACCGACATATGATTTTAGCCTGTCATGACGCAATTGCTGACACCGCCAAAAGGATGACGTGGACGTCTTATTCCCTTCAGAAGGTTGATGACCTGGCATTGGGAACTTTTACTCAGAAGGTTAAGGTAAGCGTTTGCAGTGAATAAGCGTAGTCACTGGTTCATTTAGGCCTAGAAACACTATGTCCAGGCATCCTTGCCTTCTTTGAGAAAGTTATGCGTTTCTTGAAAAATGACAAGATGCATTGCTTTTGAAATAAGAAAATGGAATCATGACAATTTAATTCAGAAAGGGTAATAGACAAGCTGTGAGTTAAGTGGTGGTATTAGGATGGACTATTTAAAGTGCTTGATTTTGGATAGAAACCTTTCCCTAGGGAATTGGGTATCACAGCTCATCACCATCCTAAAGAAGGAACTACTCAGAAACTGAGCAGTTTTCACACTATTGAAATTCCAGTATCCTTAAATATTAAAGCAGAATGGGAAAAACCCTATTTTCATGTACAAAATGGCAACAGTGAAGCAGTCTACTCTAGAGTGGCCAGATTTATTTCAGGAAAAGCAGGACATCTTCAATAAAATGCCAGAATGTTAGTTCCTGCAGTGGGAAAAAAAAGCAGGACACCAGGATGGAAAGGAAAATTCAAGCTGGGACATGGCCTGAGAAACCAGGATGTGAGGTCACCCTAGCCTACTGCACGATCACCCAAATATGCATCCACTTTGCCTGAATACCTTTTTCTTCTGATCCACTCCCATCACCACCTCACTTGAAGTTGTCAGACTTCCCTGCTTCCCCAGTTCTCTCAATTCTAATCACCTTGTTGTCTCCCATATTTATCTACCAATCATGGCTTAGGCATTGACATACTTTGTTTCAATTCTATTTATTTAGGCTAGCCAAGCTAGACTCACTTGGCAATGGTGTACTTTTTCTTTTGTAATTGATATTAAGTTGATGTATTTCCATTTTTATTTTTCAGCTTATTTCCTTTGATGTATCACCAAGGTTTATTGCTCTTGGAACAAGAACTGGGAATGTCTATTTATACAACAGAAACCCTTTCCAATTCTGGAAAGTCATACCCTCTCATGTGAGACATATTAACTTTCCTCTCCAATCTTTCCTCTTTGGACATGAGATATTCATGATACTCTTTTCTTCATTTCAATAGAATGAATCAGTCACCAGAGTGGCCTTATCCTGTGATGAGACAAAGCTAGCAGCTATCAGTGATGAGACAAAAACTCAGATCACCATCTTAAACATCAAAACAGGAAAAACAGTGCTCTGCTGTGATGAAATTAGAAGCAAGCAAATTGTCTCTGTCAGTTGGAAAGGGAAAGAAGATGAACTTTTCCTGGGAGATGAGACAGGCTGTGTATGGGTGCTGTATGTTTCTTCCTCAAAGGTATGTTGGTTTCTGACTGCCCTTTTAGCACAAGAATCTCCTTATTGTCAAGACTTTTCAATCTCCATTTCTGGTGTTGAGATGCCAATAATCCAAATTCAGTGAATGTGTATTGAAATTTATCAGATTAAGAAAAAAATATTTGAGCTGTATTGGTAGATGTATTTTAAAGTGGATTTGTATAAATGGTAGATGCTAATAAAAGAATAGTACAAATGTCACTGAAAAATATAAAAAGCTAAAATGTCAAGGCTGAGAGCTAATTTGCTTATAGACTCCAAACATTACTTATGATTAGAGTCTCCTGTTTAGGTATGGAAAATTCATTTCTCAATGAATTTACATCACTCAGTGTTCAATTTGAAAGATTGACTAGATATGCTGGTCTTTTTTGCATGTTCCAGACTTTGAATTTCTTCAGAGAAAAGTATGCAATGGTGGGGCAATTGGATTCCAAAGTGATCCAAGTTGAGGCATGTGGTTCCTTGCTGCTTGCTTCCACCCTTACCAGGACCTACATGCTGAATTTGTATCAGAAAAGTCAATGGCAGGTATGTTGAATAATTGATGTACCATGACTTTATCAGGTGTAGAAATATAATATTCAAGTCTTTACTAGTGGCATTTCAAGAAAAAATCATATTTATTTGCTGGGGGGATTTCTTTTTTTTTAAATTACCTTTCCACCAACAAAAAGATCCATAATCAATCACATAACAGGAATTTTCTTACAATCCATTAGAAACCACTTTCTGTGTCATTGGATTCCTATAAGAGCAGTGTAAAAATCCTCCTCCAAATCTGATGGTTGTCATTTCCCACTAGCTTGAGGTAGTTCTTTTTATCCAGCTGCCTTCCTTTAAAAGATAAATAAAGTTCCTTAAGTGCAGATCTTACCCAGATGTCTGTACATTAGTGTGAAGCTGATGTCATTAGTTGTGGGAATAGTACTGCTTCAAAGCTGCCAACCACTGCACCCCTTTATTTTCCTCTTCCCTCATTTATCTGCCATTTTCCTCTTTATTTTTACTTTCTTTCATGTCATGTTTCTGTACACTTACAAAGAGGATTAATACAAGATTGGGCTCTACCCAGCTTGTTCTAAAAAGCTTTTCCCATCTTTTTTGCTCTTTTCTCCACCTTTATTTAATTTACTGCTCAGGAAGGAAAAAATCATTAACTAAATAATGCAATAATGTGTCACTAGATTGAGGATATTCTTGTCTTCTGAATGTTCCAAACTGGATCTCAATCCAGTCTGGTATTCAAAAGTTATCAATGTTCAAAAGGTGGACTGGACTTTTGACCCCCCTGTACAGTGAATTACCCAGTCTATTAATCCATATTGTCTGTTTATCAAATTGCTATTGCCTTTGAGAGTAATCCATTGCAGAACAGAAATGAAATGGTAAAGAATTGCGGTTTTTTTATTACCCCTTTGACTGCCAAAGATTCAAGTGCCCAGCCAACCTCTCCTCGAGCATGACAGCAGAGGTCCATTGCTCCAAACACACCAAGTGATGTGAATGGCAGTGAAAGGGTTAAGGAACACCTTTCTCTTGTGTTTACTGGAAATGGTTGAAAGTTTATAGTTTTCACTTGAAGTATGGGGAAGTTTGACCAATCCATTCACAGATTGCCACTGAGGCATGATTTTTTGTCCTCCCACAGATGGGGACAAAATTGCGAGAGGCAGAATGTGGTGCATGCTTCTTCTGGCCGGACCCTTGTCACCAGAAGTTACAGAGAAATGGGCGACTTCAAAATGCACGTGTCTTCTGCACTCGACCAGGTAGTCGACTATGGGACTGTGACCTAAATGGAACTGTCAGACAAACACATCAGCTGCGATCACTTGTGGAGTCACATTGCAACCACTTTCCACATGGTTTCACCCTTCTCTACCAGGCCTCAGATGATCTCCTTCTCACCTTTAATGATACCCATATCTACCTGATTGATCCTGTTGCAGTTACCATTGTATCATGCATCCAGGTTGACAAGGGGAAGTTTATATCTGTGAACACTGTCAGTGGGAGCATCTATGCCTTAACTAATACAGGCAAGATCCATCATTGGGATATCCTTTCCCACCCATCCATAGATGCAAGTGAAGATGCCCTTGAAGTCAAGTCGTGGAAGAAATCAGAATCAGATTCAATTTCAAAGGAAGTGTCAAGTAAGAGCCCAAAGGAACTGGCCCAATTCTTTTTTCCTAACTCAGAAGTGACAACTTGGAGAGAATTTTTTGAGGAAAGTCTTGGCTTGGGTAATGAAGACAATGTTGAGCCAAAAGGAAGTGAAGATACCCTCCATGTTCCAACAGATACTTCAATGTTGGCATATAGTATGGTGGGATCTGAATATGCCCTCAACTACTTTCCTCTGGGTGAGGATGCTCTTGATGAACTGAAATCTTTGATGGCTGGAGGCCTCCATTCAGGACAGGAAATGATCAGATCAAAACTGAAGAAGTTCCTGAAGGCTAAAGCTGAGGATAAACATGGAGAAGAAGATCCAGTTTTAACTGGTCCAATGTGGACAAAGCTACCTCCAGATGCCAAGAGTATCTTCAATGAAGTAGTTGAGAAGGGCAAGATTTTATTGCTCTTGAGTGAGTCCATGCAGAAAGACTCCCTTGACCTTGAGGCAGTCTTGAGAGGATGGCTTGCATCTGCTACTAATGCGATAAAAAAAGTGAATACTATTGCAGTACCTTCTCTGGACATGGAGATTCCCATTCACTCTTTCTCATGCCTGTTATCAAGTGATGATCGGCGGATTCTGTCCCAAGTGTTGATTCTCATGTGCCTTCACCCAGGCTTCATTTGCCATTCTAGTCCTTGTGTTCCTCCCTTTGAATGCATGACTGTCCCTTATGAAGAGGGACATCCCTTTGTTCTGATTCAAGACCAATTGAACATCTTCTTTGAACCAGATATCCTCCTGGATTTCATCTCTCAGGAGGCTCAGCTAAAACCTTGCCAACGATTTTTGCTATGGATCCTGGCCTTGCGTGGCAGCAGACGATGGTCCACAGAAACCAGAATTGATGACATCTCAGGGGCTGTGGACCTCCTGAAGACTTTTGGCCTCTCTAGGTCTCATCTGCTTGGATTCTTAGATTCATCTATTCAGGAATTCCCCAGTCTCTGGAAGGAATGTCGAGAAATTCTTGAGCCGATTGACTGCCTCTTTCTTCTCCTTAAATCCAGTTTTGATCCTCACACTTGGAATACTATCTTCATGGCTTTCATCAGTGATTCTGAATTTGTGATTGACTGCTGGCAGTTTCCTGAACTTCCCTTTTTCTCACTGCATTCCTTGATTTTGGAGCATGGATCTCATGAACCTTCATGTCGTTGTGGAGCTCCTCTTCCGTGCCAAGAAAACTCAGAGCCTTCTTATCAGCAAGTCTTTCTCAAGTTATTGGATTTGGCATCTGTGGACACAAGAGATTACTTGTCTGAAGTTGTCCTGGGAAAGAAATCTTGGTGGTTCTACATTCATCTCAAAGGGAGCTCTTTGCTTCAGTCAGAAGATGGGAAAAGAATGCTGCTTAGTTTCTTGAACTGGCCAATTCTCCATCTTTTCCTTGCCCCCTTGTCTGCAGAGAGAAAGAGCAATATTTTGCAGTCAGTCTTTGAAATGGACCCAAACAAGTGCTATGCTTGTGGGGTGGAAGATGGAAGGAAGAGGACTGCTTCTTTTTGGACCGAAGCTGTATCTCTTCTATTGAACATGTTCAGTGCTGCTGAGGTAGTTTCCATGCTTCGCAAATCCTGTCACAGAATACCACCTGGATCCATTCCTCTTAGGTCATTCTTTATTTCTTTGTCCATGTTCATTTATGTATTTTGTCTATGTAAATGGTTTTATTACCAATGTTTTTTTTTAAAATCAGGTTGTATCAGGAGTTGCTGTATCGCCTGTTGATTGGCAAGAAAATCCCAGAGGCAGAAAATTCAGTTTCATCACTCTTTCACTTAGCTAACAGTACTGGGAAGCCCATATCTACTATGAAAGCCCATCCACAGGTGAGTCTAGACATGAAGAGTGGCATTCAGCTTAATCTTCCTGGATTCTGAGCCCATTCCTTCCTTCCCTTAGCTGTACAAGGGTATTGCAGCAGGAGAGAAGCTAGAGCTGACCTATGGCCACCACTGGGGTGTGAAGGTGCGAAGGGATCAAGATTGCCCTTCCTGCTTCCTCCCATTGTGGAACAAAGCTCTGATGGAAGAGGGGATTCTCATCTACGCCTGTGGACATGGCATGCATCGCATATGCCTTTCACGTTCCCATCCCCATCCCACAGTGTGTCTTACTTGTCTCTCCCACTCCTAATGGGAACAATTAGGTGCTGTTGCTCAAATCCAGTGTGATTCCCGTTCAGGGGCATTATAGGCTCTGAAGAAATTTTATGTAACTCATTCAGTGCATTTACTTGATACCCTTTGGTTTTAAAAACTGAGCTTGTCTTTCATTGGCTTGAAAATCAATGCTATAAGTTATTGCATGGCACAATCATTATTATGATAAATTGTACTGAAGTTACATATGTTTTTGTAACCTTTTTTGTTGAAGTCAGGTTGTCTCTTCACCCCTAAAATTTGGTGATAGTATATTTTTGCACATGACTACCTATATTTTGTCAAACATTATCAGTAAAAATCCTTTGGGAATTCATTATGGCTTATTTTTTCATTGATTCATTTTAGATGTTTCCCTATACTGTACTTACACCTGCACTGAGAATCAGCTTTTCACTTTTGAAAAGGGAGGGTCCTAATGAAGGCTGTATCTTGCCCAGCTGTTAGTTTCTGAAGACATATGACAGATGTTGTGTGTGTCTGGAAGGAACCGTATGGAGAAGAGCCATATGTCACAAATCATTCTTATTCTCCTTGGAATAGTGAGAACATTCCTGTGATTTGCATGGTATGTTAAATGTACAGCGTCAGTATAAAACGGTAAAGAGTATGCATGTCAATCTCCTACCCAGTCTTCGTTTAAGCTCGTTCTTAATAAAACGAAATGTGCTTTAAAAAAACCTTGCCAAGGGGTCCACAACAATAAATGTATGCTGTTTAGTTGATTGGTAGGTGACGTCTGCACAGAAGTAAGATTTGTAATGGAGAAAGCACACCTCACTGGGATCGATCATATTCCTAGGATGCGAAAGGAAGTCCTGAAAATTCTCATGGATGATTGTGTTTCGAAAATATTCTCCCATCCACAATTTTCCCTGTTTATTATATATATTTGTTATGAGTAGCAGTGGTGTAAAAGGGCCAAAATGAATGAAAAAGTCCTCATTCATTATTCCCGTCGAAACTCGCAAGTCCCATCGTGAAACTAGAACCGGGTTGTTTTTTTCCCGGCATATTAGGCATTTGAAGAGACGGGCAGGCCTGTTACTGCAAACGGAGAGCTTTTTTTTTTTAAGCTGATTCAATGAAATATACAATATGAATTTTCTGATCCACCGTAATTGTTTCAAGGATCAGATGGATGATTCTTCAGTAAATTTTGCAGACGATCTTATCCAGCAGTGTGTCTCCTCGTTCTCGATCCATTATGCAGTGAGGGACTGGAAAGACCACGAAAAGCTTGGAGCTTCTTGGGAATTCAATGTTAGAATGATTAATGGAAGTCGAAGTAAAAATGCCCAAATAGTCACGTTAAAAAATTCCTTGTTCATTCCATTCATGCATCTCGAGTTCACACTAAGCAGACGAGATTCAGAGTTTGATTTGGATTTCAATCTCGGTAACTAGAAAGCAGGCAGTGACAAGCATCCCTCGCTGATCCTCATCTTCAACGGTTGAAGATGAAGCTTGAGAGGAATTTGCTACCCTTGATGGTGACTAGGAGGAGGGAGACAAAGACGACGGAGACGAGCAGGGCGACCATAGGCGTACCCACCCAGCTGCCGATTGGGGCCTTCGGGGTCTCGACCGAGTCGAGATCCGGGACTTCAAGGGGTTCCTGTCCGATCTCTCGCTTGCCGCGAGGGAGTGCCGCTGCTCCGATGCGGCGAGGGTTCGGGGCTGGCTCGTACAAGTCTGCAACAGAACAGATTCGTAGCATGCCTCCTGTTTCCTTTTTTTAAAAATTTTTTAAAGGACAATTTCCATTGTCCAAGGTCAGCTGTTAAAAGGCCGTAGAGGCTTTATCTTTCTTTTGATTAACGCTCCGGTGTCGACGGTACATGATTTTCTCCGTCTCCCATGTACGACACCTCCATCAGCCTTTAGATATTTACATGCCATTCGATTTATTATTATTATTATTATACCAAGCTATCTGATACTCTTAACATGGCTCAAACAGGAGCTACTGAGCGTCCGCATCCGCAATTTACTAGTTTCAACTTGGTTCTTACCTCGTTTAACTTGGTAAATTGACGTCTGGAAATAAATATTTGTACTTATCATTCATTATAATGCTCTTTCAGTGATCACTAGATGTTTGATCACTATAGAAATGAGAATGAAGAACACCACTGCTAAGATAACACGGTGCATATGCGCGGTGAACGGCCAAGGTGAAAATACTTTGGACTCAAACGTCCACCATGGGGAAGGCAGAACGAATTTGAGGAATACTTGGAGCAGCATTGTGCTGCCACGACGGTAGAACTACACATCTAGAGCGGGATCATAAGGAAAATCCTCCCAACCAGTTGGTATGTCTTTGTTGCAAGTTACAACCATTGCTTTCCTGGATTCGTTCGATCCTCGCCACGCGTATGATGCGAACCCATCGAATCATATTGTCTGTAACTTTATTCAATGGGTCAAGCCATCTACATGCAAATTCGGGCCCTTGGACTGTCTCCTGACTTTCGCATGTTCTCAGCCCAACAGGATCTGTTCCATCGGTTCTTGGGAAAAGTGAGTGTGGCTCACGGTCTCCACCAATGGAATTATAAATTACCAATTACAAATTCTTCCAACGAATCTCACGCTGCACTTCGACGGTAAATATCGGAATCTTCCGATCCATAGACTTTACGAACCGATTCTAAACGCCGTGGGGCTGAGAAGTTAAGTTTCTCGCAAGACGGAGTCGTGAAATGTCGAGAAAACAGGAACTGCATGCAAAAATGAATCAGGACCTGTCGTAAAAGGGAAATGAAAGAAAGAATTCGCGACCAAGCATGTACGATCGCGTCGGCTTTTCGCTTTTCAGAGAAAAGGCAAAAAGAGTATATTTTACGCACACATGGCTCAGGATATCGAATGGCAGGAAATAAAAAGGATGAATTGCCCCAAAGGAGGTTTAAAGCTCCATTACGCTAAAGTTTATGCAATCCACCCAAAGTCTTTCTTTATCTCCACATTATCTATTTAAATTAATATTAAGTCCTGCGGCACAGAGCCTAGTTGAACTCATATGGTTAATATGATTTCACCCAATATGGCGTAGTCAGGTCGGAACAATGGCTGCCCAGTTTCAATTTTCTTCCCTAGATCTGAGAAGCAGAGCGGTGATTATTGCATCACCACATTGCAGTAGATAGGTCGCTACAATCGAAACATTCAACGTGCTACGTTGCAATGTGATGGGCATAATGTCGTTGCAAATAATAATTATTTCAGACTTAAAAAGAAATTTAAAGGCCAAGCTAAGCAATTTTTCTTTGGAACACCATTTAGAACTTACGTCTGTGGAAGGCATGATATCGAGGATCCTTGCCCGCACCATGGAAGTCACCAGGTTCGCGGGTAGTAGTCCGGCAGTGGGGATAAGGGGATCCAGGGAAGCAGAGGGCGATGCAGCGAGGTTCTGTGGTTCCCGGGAAGCAGTTATGGTCGGGTGCAGGTTCGATGGGGGGCTCGGTTGTCGTGGGGCGTGGGCACCTTGGATCGTTCGGGAATTGGGAGCAGTCTGGAGGACATCTTGGATCCAAGCTTCCGGGCCTGCAGATTAATTGTGTTGTCGTCGGCCTAGGAGTAGTCGTCGTAGTTGGTCTGGGACATCTAGGATCATTAGGGAAACTAGAACAATCCGGTGGGCATCTCGGGTCCAAGCTGCCTTGCCTGCAGATTAATTGCGTTGTCGTCGGCCTAGGAGTAGTTGTCGTAGTTGGTCTGGGACATCTGGGATCATTAGGGAAACTAGAACAATCAGGAGGACATCTCTGATCCAAACTTCCTGGTCTGCAAATGAATTGCGTAGTCGTTGGACGGGGAGTGGTCGTAGTGGTTGGTCGTGGGCATCTAGGGTCATCAGGGAAATTGGAACAATCTGCTGGACATCTCGGATCCAAACTTCCTGGTCTACAGATGTATTGTGTAGTAGTAGGAGGTCGATAGGTTGTCGTTGACCTCGGACATCTTGGATCGTTTGGATATAGGATGCAATCTGGCGGACAATTCCGATCAATGCTCCCAGGCGTGCAAGGGTATCGTCCTGTTGTTGGTCTTGGGCATCGAGGGTCATTCGGGTAGTTAAAGCAATCTGGCGGGCATCTCGGATCCAAACTCCCTGGCCGACATATGAATTGAGTGATGGGAGGAGGCCTGTAGGTTGTCGTTGTTTGTCTCGGACATCTTGGATCATTCGGGAAGTTAAAGCAATCCGGCGGGCATCTCGGATCCAAACTCCCTGGCCGACATATGAATTGAGTGGTTGGAGGAGGCCTGTAGGTTGTCGTTGTTTGTCTGGGACATCTAGGATCATTCGGGAAGTTGAAGCAATCTGGCGGGCATCTCGGATCCAAACTCCCTGGCCGACATATGAATTGAGTGGTTGGAGGAGGCCTGAAGGTTGTCGTTGTTTGTCTAGGACATCTAGGATCATTCGGGAAGTTGAAGCAATCTGGCGGGCATCTCGGATCCAAACTCCCTGGCCGACATATGAATTGAGTGATGGGAGGAGGTCTGTAGGTTGTCGTTGTTTGTCTGGGACATCTCGGATCGTTTGGATTATAGCGGCAATCTGGGGGGCAATTTGGATCAATACTTCCAGGCGAGCAAGGGTATCGTCCTGTTGTTGGTCTGATCGTAGTGGGTCTCCTCGGACATCTTGGATCATTGGGAAAGTTGATGCAATCTGGAGGACATCTCGGGTCCAAACTTCCAGGTCTACATACAAATTGCGTGGTTGTTGGCCGAGGGGGAGGGGTGGTGGTAGGTCTAGGACATCTGGGATCATTAGGGAAATTGAAGCAATCTGGAGGACATCTCGGGTCCAAACTTCCAGGTCTGCATACAAATTGCGTGGTTGTAGGCCGAGGGGGAGGGGTGGTGGTAGGTCTAGGACATCTAGGATCATTCGGGAAATTGAAACAGTCCGGAGGACATCTCGGATCCAAGCTTCCTGGACGACATTGGAATTGAGTGGTGGTAGGAGGTCTGAATGTTGTAGTCGTTCGCCTCGGGCATCTTGGATCGTTAGGATTTTGGATGCAATCAGGAGGACAGTTCGGATCAATGCTTCCTGGGGTACAAGGGTATCGTTCTGTTGGTCTAATTGTAGTGGTTCTCGGACATCTGGGATCATTAGGGAAATTGAAGCAATCTGGTGGACACCTCGGATCCAAACTTCCAGGTCTGCATACGAATTGTGTGGTTGTTGGCCTACGAGTTGTTGTCGTTGTTGGTCTTGGACATCTGGGATCATTCGGGAAATTGAAGCAATCTGGAGGACATCTGGGGTCCAAACTTCCTGGTCTGCAAACGAATTGGGTGGTTGTTGGCCTTGGAGTGGTTGTCGTTGTTGGTCTTGGACATCGGGGATCATTAGGGAAATTGAAGCAATCTGGAGGACATCTGGGGTCCAAACTTCCTGGCCTGCAAACGAATTGTGTGGTTGTTGGTCTATGTGTGGTTGTCGTAGTCGGTTTGGGACATCTTGGATCATTCGGGAAATTGAAGCAATCCGGCGGACATCTCGGATCTAAACTCCCCGGGCGACAAATGAATTGAGTAGTGGGAGGAGGTCTATAGGTTGTCGTTGTTGGTCTTGGACATCTGGGATCATTAGGGAAATTGAAGCAATCTGGAGGACATCTGGGGTCTAAACTTCCCGGTCTACAGGTGAATATTGTGGTTGTTGGTCTTGGCGTAGTTGTTGTAGTTGGTTTGGGACATCTAAGATCATTCGGGAAGTTGAAGCAGTCCGGTGGACACCTTGGGTCCAAGCTTCCTGGTCTGCAAACGAATTGTGTGGTTGTTGGTCTACGTGTGGTTGTCGTAGTCGGTTTAGGACATCTGGGATCATTCGGGAAATTGAAGCAATCTGGAGGACATCTGGGGTCTAAACTTCCAGGTCTGCATACGAATTGAGTGGTTGTTGGTCTACGAGTGGTTGTTGTTGTTGGTCTTGGACATCTGGGATCATTCGGGAAATTGAAGCAATCTGGAGGACATCTGGGGTCTAAACTTCCCGGTCTACAGGTGAATATTGTGGTTGTTGTTCTTGGCGTAGTTGTTGTAGTCGGTTTAGGACATCTCGGATCATTCGGGAAATTGAAGCAATCTGGTGGACACCTCGGATCCAAACTTCCAGGTCTGCATACGAATTGGGTGGTTGTTGGTCTATGAGTGGTTGTTGTCGTTGGTCTTGGACATCTGGGATCATTTGGGAAATTGAAGCAATCTGGAGGACATCTGGGGTCTAAACTTCCAGGTCTACAGGTGAATATTGTTGTTGTTGGCCTGGGAGCGGGTGTGGTCGTGGGTCTGGGACATCTTGGATCATTCGGGAAATTGAAGCAATCTGGTGGACACCTCGGATCCAAACTTCCTGGTCTACATACGAATTGCGTTGTTGTCAGCCGGGGTGTGGTAGTCGTGGCCGGTGGAGGGCATCGAATGTCGTTTGGGTTGAAGTTGCAATTTGGTGGGCATCTTGGATCTGTACTGGTTGGCGTGCAGACAAATTGTGTAGTGGGTCTGTATGAATTAAAGAAAAAAAATTTTTCAGAAATTTTCATGCTTGCACCATTTCGGCATTATTCATGATGCTATTTTCGTTTCGTTTTTAAATTTTGAATTTAATATTTCATATTGGAAGGAATGTGAAAGTTATTCATTCCTTTTTTTATATCATAATGTCACCACCTTATTTTGATTGACTATATGTTTTCAAGGGTGAGTCAGATTCAGCTGACAATTTTTGGCAGAGGTTCATGTGCCCTGGAGGTTTTTTCCCTTGCCTTGGAGGCGCTGCATGCCGATTGAGGTAGCTGATGTCGACTGCAGTGCCACCTATCTTCTTGCCATGTCTTTTTTTCATGTACGAGAAAAAATCTATTTGGCCCATGAGCCTCTGCCAAATATCATCTACGTGTGAGAGTTCGTTCACAAGATATGGTTAAGTAAGTTTTGATGGTGACTTGTGACAATCGAACATTGTTTGGTCATAATTTTTAACGAATAGTCAGATGCAGTTGGTGTTTGACAGAGATGTTCATGGGTTTATGACATTTGTTTCCCAGCCCGCACATGGTTGTGCCTGTTGGCAGGTGGCGCTGTGGTGGCATAAGCAAAGCTAAGAGATAGAGAATAGGAATTGGCTAAAAAAAAAAAAAAAATAGGAATACGTCTAGCATTTCCACCACTCCTGACCAAAGATCGTGAAACTCCCAGTGCAACAACGTCTTACTTTGATATGTTGTTACTTCGTGTTACAAAATATAAATTGTCAGCAGATCCCTCGTGCTCCTTCACATTTCACCTTCACATATGCAATCACAGTGCCCCTTGTCAATATGTACTAACATGTGCCGAGCAAAGGAACAAATAGGGCATACACCCATGAACATCTCTGTCAAACGTCAGCTGCATCTGACTATTCCTTAAAACGGTATGACCAAACCAAGTTCGATTGTTACAAGTCACCGTTCAACTTTGTTTGACCATATCTTTTGAAAGATCTCTCATACGCAGATGTTATTCGGCAGATAGGCTCATTTGCCAAAGAGGTTTTTTTTAAATTATACTTGGAAAATGACATAGCAAGTAGATAGGTGGCGCTGCAGTCGACATCAGCGCCCTCTGTCGCCATGTAGCGCCATTTTGCAGCATGGGAAAAAAACCTCCTGGGCTCATGAACCTCTCTGTCAAATATCAGCTGAATCTGACTGTCCCTTGAAAAGTTAAAGCCAATCAAAATAGGGTGGTGACTTTATGATAACGCTGTATATATAATAAACTATTTCGGTGTGCCGGAAATGGGCAGGAATGCGCTGCATTTAATATCGTATCTTATATTAATGAAATTTCTTCGTATTTTGTTTATTAATGGCTCTTATATTCATCGATTTTGCGTTTTGTTTCAATTCAGGTTGTCTTCATGATTTCTTGACATTCTCTCCTTGGAAAATTATTAGGGTGTTTCATTCCCCCCCCCCCAAATGTTTTCTTGGTTTGATTTTCTTCCAGTGCTCTCCCTCTCGGAATTTATATTTTTCCTTAGAATTTCATTAAAATTGCTAATTATTACTCTAAAGGCGAAATCCCACAACAAATGCTCTCATCTATTCCCGATTACCATCAAGTCCCTGTCAACCTTAGTTCTTTTTCTTTAGGCTCCGTTAGACCTCGAAGTGATGATTCATGACTGCAGAGAATCGACCCTATTTCTAGCCTCGATCCTCGACCTTCGACAATCGGAACAGCCCCGACGATCCCTCTTCCCTGCATAGATATCGCCAGCGCGGCTCGCCATTGATTAGAGTTAGCATGAGGAGATGCAGAAGAATCTCAATCTGGCCTCAGATTCATGACCACCGATTTCGGGTTGGTCGTCAGCGGGGAAACATCCGCCTAGGAATATCACCTTTGGTGATCTGTCCTAGAAATGCTCTAATATTGAAACTCTACGATCGGGAAAGAATCCTATTTGAGAAATGTCCTTCAGGGGAAAAATCCTGGATGAGTCCGCTTGAGGATCCTTCCGCCGTAGATAGGACCGGACACGCTTTATGATTCTTTTACCAACACTACACGAATGAATAAATGCTTGATAGAATGCCTGCTCCCTTGATACAGAGGCCTGCTTCGATCTTGAACCCATAGATTCGACTATAAGCATCATACCTGTCGGTCGTAGTGGGCCGAGGACACCGTGGATCCGTACTACCCGGCGTGCAGACGAACGGCCTTCGCGTGGTCACCACCTGACCCGTCCCTCGGCACGGGTTATCGCAGGGTCCCTTGCACAGCTGCGGGTATAAAAGAGGGTGTGTGAGACACATGGCTGGCATTGGGGAGCGTGGAAGTCGTTCGGGTCGTACCTCGACGTTGCAGGTGACGAAGATCTGGGCCTTGTCGGGGAACTTGAAGGCCGAGACGCGGTTGTAGGCGATGAGGGTCGCGCCCGAGTCCCGCGTGTCCGTCGTCGTCTCCCAAAATCCTATCAGTTTCGTCTTTCTGTAAGATAATGCAGTCCGACAAGTCGACCAAATGTGCGAGAATGTAAAATATTGAAACATATTTGGGACGATAAGATAGGTACTCAAGTTCAATTTAAGCTCTCAAAACTTGAAGGGAGGACAAAGAAAAACATTATCAAATGCTATCAGAGCGTCACAATCGGCGTGTGTCCCACATTCTTTGTCTGGAGTATTCTTGGAAGTGGAAAAAATAACCTGTACCTCTTTATTATTCTAAGAGAAAGTTAAAAACCTGACATTAATGCGCGAATTCAAGCGAATTTGCAAACCTGGGACATCCATTCTCGTCGGTGAGCTGTACTTTGATGGTTTCGGGCGAATCGTACTCCATGCTATCATAAGCGTAGCAGTCCTTGACGTGAATATCAAAGCTCCCACTCTCTTCCCTCAGGTAGATGAGCAGCGTCAGCGGCTCCCCGATCTCGACGATCCCCGTGATCGGCGAGACCTGTCAACCCGAAACCTCGACTTTGATCGAAATCCGAAGGGTGGGGGGAGAGGGAAACGGGGTGGAACGCGGGAGAACCTCAGGGTACTCTCCCCGCTGAATGGCCATCCAGCAGTCGACCATGTCGCCCGAGAACTGCTGCGAGATGACCTCGAGCATCCCGACTTGGAAGGGGTCGAACTTGACGGTCTTCTCCTGCTGGCCGCTCCACACGCACGACACCTTTCTCGCCGCGTCCCACGCTTCCTAATAACGAAAGAACAATGACAAATTTAAAAAAATAGTACGATGGAACGAATCGAGTCGCCGGGAGAAATGAGATAAAAATGCGTGGAAATCCTGAGATTACGCAAGAAGGAACTCGGGATACGTCCCTGGATTGACTGGAAAAGTAGGTGTGAAGGGTCTCTTCAAGGTTTCTCATTCCAGAGGGAGAAGACGGATCGTGGGAAGGAGAAGGGCTCGCATATTGCCGGATGATGCAACGGATTTCATCATCAGCAATAACACCTCGAGAGATGTTTTCGAGTGTTTTTAAAAGCGCGGAGTCGCGAAGAGAAAGTCGTTACATCCGATCGCAGCAGTTCCACGCTCGCGAAAGGCGATAAAAAAAAAATCGGTTACCTGGACGAGCGGGTCCATCTGCAGGACGATGGTGTTGGCGATGACCTTGTTGTCCCCGGCCCCCTCGATCGCGGTCCCGCAGTCGTCGACCGAGATGGAGAAGCTGTACCTGTCCCGAGACTCGCCGCCGAGCACGTACCTGCCGGGAGAGGTCGCGGGACGACGTGAGGGCGAGGACTCGAAGGGTTCGAGACCGAATAAATTATCAAGGCATCAAATTACTTATTTAACTGGCGTGTACGAGAGAGTCGAGATCACGGCGAGAAAAATTTAGCGACGAAATTTGGAGAGTCGGAAATCGAAAACTAAAATTTCTCCGGTAATATGTCCACCGGAAAGTGATTCGCTTCTGCTTCTTTATGCGTCGGAAGCCTAGAAGGAAACCTGCTGAAAAAAATATTCGGGATTTCAGCCCTTCACGTTGAAAAATTAATCTTAATTCCCTGAGCGAAGATAATAAGCAGGCAAGCTCCTAAAATTGCATGGCTGAGCCAGATTTATCGCTCGAACCTTGAGTACCTTACGCAATCGCGTACATCTGATGTCCATTCTCATGCAAATTTCTTCTTTTTTTCCGGACGAGCATAAAACATGAAGAAGCGATGGCAGATGGGTTGAGCCATTCGCAGGGAACGGGTCCCAAGGCAATCCGGTGTCGTCTGAGAGGGTCGTCCGTGTCAAGGAGACAATTCTCGCTTTTATGGCCTTGGCTCGCCTTGGTGTCCTTTGACCACCTGTCCTTTATCGAATCGTCCCTCCCCCCCTCCCCCCTTGCCTGCCGATTATTAAAGAGTCGAAATTCACCGACTTTCTCCTTCTCTTTCCGGGATTTATGGGCGTCGGAGCGTTGCCTCATTCGCACGCACCGGAACGAATCGCGTCTCTGGGTCCGTCTCCGACGGGTTTTGCAAGCCGGAATCACGCCCACAATGGACTCTTTTCAAAACGCAGAGAGAGAGTGGCAGGCGTGTTCCGACCGTGGAATCGAGCATGACAAAAATGCATGAAGAAATCATGGAATAGCATTATGAAGTGCATAAACGAAGCAGCGAAGGGCTTAGCTGTGCGCAGCTCAATTTGCAAGCAGGTTCGAAAATTCGGCACGTGCGAAGCGATAAGCCTTGGCAAAAAAAAAATCGCATGGAGAAGAATTAGAAAAGGACTCACTTTCTCGTCGGTTGTTCCATCTTCGTTTTTTGCAACTTCTTGCAGCTGGGGCATCTTGTGGGTCGAGGTTCGTCGTGATTCGAACGGATAAATAAAAACTCCGGACGTCACGCAATATAGAGTTTATTGAGTCAAAGGTCACGGACAGACAATTATAAACTCTTAGCATGTACGCGTCACAGACTATCCTTAAAAATGCGAAAGCGAAAGACCCTGAAGAATGGTAAGCGGAAGGTCGACCTGGCAGAGGAACTCGTGTCGGGGTCGCAGAATCGGAGAGACTGGCCTCTGAAAGGTCCTCGTTGCGGCTCGGATAAAAAACGTTCTTTTTTTTATATATTTACCATTTGGCATACCTTCGGAGGCGGATGTAAAGGCCGAGACACACGAGTCCGGCGGTGAGCAGGACGCAGGAGATGCACACGAGTCCGAGCGCGAACGAGACCTGGGGCATGCAGACCTGGCCCTCGGTCGCGTCCTGCGGGTGGACGCGGCCGAAGAACACCATGGAATTCCCCTCGGCTCCGTCGATGTCTTCTACCGATATCACCTGGAATCCCGTGGCGAAACTGATGGTGTGATTATTCGACGGGGCGATGTGGACCTCTCGCTTCCGCCGGCCGAAGCCGTTCCCGTTCCCGTTTCCGTTCACGGCAAATCCATTTCCGTTCACTTGCCCGTTCCCGTTTCCGTTCACGGCAAATCCATTTCCGTTCACTTGCCCGTTTCCGTTTCCGTTCACGGCAAATACATTTCCATTTGCATGCCCGTTCCCGTTTCCGTTCACGGCAAATACATTTCCGTTCGCATGCCCGTTCCCGTTTCCATTCACGTTTCCGTTCACATGCCCGTTCCCGTTTCCATTCACGTTTCCATTCACATGCCCGTTCCCGTTTCCGTTCGCGCCAAATCCATTTCCATTCACACGTCCGTTCCCGTTTCCGTTCACGCCGAATCCATTCCCGTTCACGCGCACGTTCCCATTTCCGTTTCCATTCCCGTTCACGCGCACGTTCACATTTCCGTTTCCGTTCCCGCTAAACCCATTCCCGTTCACGCCAAGCCCATTCCCGTTAACGCTTAAACCATTCCCGTTCACGCTCAAACTGTTCACGTTCGCACCAAGCCCGTTCGCTTGCCCGTTCACACCAAACCCGTTTCCGCCACTACGTAACGCGTTTCCATTCCCACCGATTATGTTCCCGTTTCCGTTTTGGGTAGTCGTGAATCGGCTTGGAGCTGGTTCGTATTGCCAGCGGTGGAATGCATGGAATCGCGGGTCCTGGTTGCTATAGTGCTCCTGCAGAGGAAGGGGTTGGGGTTGGAGAGGGAGGGGTTGGGGTTGCGGTTGAGGTTGCGGGAATGGGACCAGCTGAGGTGGAGGAAGGGGTTGTGGCTGAGGCTGAGGTTGGGGGAAGGGGACAGGCTGCAGAATCTGAGGTTGTTGAGGAAGTAGAGGTTGAACGGGCGGTGGGGTTGGCTCATGGGGGCATCGCGGATCGGGACTACCGGGGAAGCAGGCGGGGGGGCAACGAGGATCCGCTAGTCCGGGCTGACAAATGAAAGGGGTGGTGGTGGGAGGTGCGAAGGTGGCGCATCGAGGATCTAAAGAATTCGGCGTGCACACGAATTGGGTGGTCGGGGGAGGCGTTGAAGGTGGTAGAGTCTGCGGAGGAGGACATCGCGGATCCGTACTACCTGGGAAACACTGCAGGGGGCATCGGGGATCGGAAGAACCGGGATGGCATACGAAGGGCGTGGTGGTAGGGGCCGGAAAGAAATGCGGCGTGGTGATGCAGCGGGGGTCTGGGTTGTTCGGGATGTTACAGTTGGCCGGGCAGCGGGGATCCACCGTCGTCGGTCCGCATACGAATTGGGTTGTGGTCGGAAGGGGTCGGATCGTGGTCGTCGTGCACCTCGGATCCGTGGAACCCAGGAAACAGGAGAACTGGGTCGTGGTCACCACGTCAGGTAACAGGGCTCCCCCGATGGGTTCGCTCGGGTAACCCGGGTCTTCGCAGAAATCCGTGCATCCGCCCTTACACAGCTGCACGTCGCACGTCAAGTAAACGCCCATCTTATCTGGGAACTTGAAGGCATAAATGGGAGCGTAGGCGATGATGGATGCTCCCGTGGAACGAGTCTCCCGGGTCCGGAAAAAATAATCCATGAGTTTGGGCTTCAGTCGACATCCCTTGTCGTCGCTGAGTCTGACCTTGTTCGTTCCCGAATTCTCATAGTCCATGCTATCATACGCCCAGCAGTTCTTGACGAGGATGTCGAAGTTGCTCCCGCCGTCGGACGCATAGACGACGACCGTCATGTCCTCCCCGATCTCCAGGATCCCCTCGACCGTGGTACCGAACGGATCCTTCCCCTTCTTGATGTCCATCCAACATTCCACGTTATCCCCCCCGAACCGAACCTCCTGAACCTCTAGCATCCCGACGGTGAACGGCTGAAAGATGACCTCCTTCTCCAGCGAGTCCTTCCAGTCGCACGAGATCTTCCTCGCCGTGTCCCACGCCTCCTGCACGACTTCCTCCATCTGGATGATGATGGTGTTCTCGAAGCCCAGCGTCCCCGACGATTCGAAGTGGCTCGTCCCGCAGTCCCTCATCGCGATCGTGAAGGAGTACTGCGTTCGGCCGCTGTTCGCCTGCACGTAACTGACCAACAAACACCAACTCATCATGCCTACTCGACCCAGCTGTTTCGTGTCTTTCACCCCATGTGCTCGGGCATGGTTTGGAGGCTCTTGCGCAGGGATCGAGAGGCACTTCGGCCGCGGTCAAAAATAAATCAACGTTGAAACGTAGAAGTGATCTTTTGCTTAAACCGTGAGGCTCTGAGTTTCTGATACGGTTGGAGTTCCGTCCAGCCTCAGCTGCCATTATGATCCTACTTTTGAAATGCTTCTCCACTCATTACCTCCTCGTTTGGGTGGAGCAATTAGGATTTTGTGTCACGGCATCACGGCTCATTGTGCGTGTAATCACCTTTATACTGCTATAATCACGATCATTACGTCTTGGCCCCTGTTTCCCAATTACTTCGATCGATGCACTCGCGCTTGAATTCTCTTTCAAGTCGCTAAAATGTCCTACTCTTTAAGCACTTACAAGATTACTAGATGAAAACGCTGAAAGCTATTCTCAACGCAATACTCTGCAACCCGCTATTTTCTCGATGCAGTACTCCTCAATATGCAAGACATACGTGACCTCTCCGACTTCGGTGCTTACGCTAACATACTGCCCAAGTCTTGCAACACTTGATCATGCTTGAACTTCTCAGCACGTGCAGCGCTGGCTTCAAAAGACTTTTACATCTGATGCAAACAATTTTATGACAGATACCCTTATCTGTGCCAAGCCAAGACTATCCGGCATGAAATGTGCTGTCATTTTCCTGTATTCATGTCGGAATCCTCTGCTACTCGACTCGACTAGAACACCCTGTAATTGCAATGCACGTGAATAATCTGTTCCGAAGTCGCTTTTGAGATCCCACTGCTAATGCAATTTAAAAAAGAAAATTTGATTCTGAGGCAAATTTCATTCTGAGAAAAAAAAAGACTCATTTCGTGGCGTACGGGGGAATCAGATAAAATATATATAATCCACTAAGAGTTTTAACAATATCTTGGTCGGGGCTCCAACTGCTGAAGAATTTCATGAACTTAGCGCGACTACAGATGACAGTTATTTATCTCCTCCCTTCTCGCATACATAATGAAATAAAAATAATGAAAACCCCTGAGACACGAGGCACTCCAGTCGACGAAGACCTAACACGTGCCAGTGGGACGAAACCCATCGATCGCACGTGAGATGCTCTCGAGATGCATGCCCAAAGAGAGTCGCATCGTGAATAAAACAAAACCACTGGAGGCCTATCATCTCCGAGAGAGACAAGGGGGTTACGCAAGGGCTTAAAAATTACTTCATCCTCATTGGGAGAGGGGTCAGCTCCGAGTGGCAAGGTCGCGGGCTCCTCGCTCTCCCTGACCCTTCCTTCCCTTTATTGTTTTTTCTTGTCCTTTCTTTCTCTTCCCGAGCAATTGCGGCGGTCCCTTGCAAGAGCCTCGATCGTGGGGGGAGGATGACGGGATGGCCGTGCGTGTGAGTCCTGCTGAGTCCTGCCGAGTCATGCTGAGTCCTGCCGAGTCCTGCTGAGTCCAGTCGATTGTCGTTTGTCAGATCCGATTCTTTTCTTTTTTAACGCGCTCGCACCCGACCATGAACTGAGATTCCATGAACTTTTGACGTCAAATTTTACTCGAATATTACGATGAAAATAAATTCGGTCGAATGCAATCGTCCTAAAATCGGCCTGAAAAAAAAAATCCGGAAACGAAGAGGTATATTTTATTGAACCCTACAGCAGCAACAAAACGACAGCAAAAAAAATAAAAATAAAAAATAAAAACGACGAAGGAACACATAACAGGGACAAACCCTGGACTAGTTTGGCATGTCATGTCATGAATCCTGGAGCGACGAAGGAAGTGGCGGTCGCAGCGAACGTGCAAGAGCGCCCATTCGTGCGGGTCCGGGGTCGTGCCTTTCACTTCTGGTGTTGAAAGAACCTGGAACGTGGGCCCAAGAGGACCAATTGGCTCAGGCGGACCAATTATTGCCTTCCCCTTTGAATGACCTTTGACCCTAATCCTCCCTTCCGTTTCACGTTGTCATCGTCCGTCCGCTTTTAAGACGGATTATCCGCGTTTCATAAGCGAATGTTTTGCGATTGGCGAAACTTTGACACCGGCGAAGAGAAAAAGAAAAAAAAATCCTCTTATTATAGGCACCATGTGAATACCCATAATGAATCCCCCCCTTCTTCCTCGTTTCGAAATCTCGGACACTTGTGCACCGTCACCCGCACATTAAGATTGACATGGGCGACGCGATGACGACGTTGCAACATCTTCCTTTTTTCCTTTTTTTTCTTTCTTTTTAAACTACTCTTTCGTTGAAAGACTCATGGGCGAAGCAGCCGACGATCACATGTTGCTCTGAGAAATGGTGTCCACCTCCACGAACGCCTTGTTCCTGCGCTGCCGATAGCAGGAGACCAACGTGGCACACGAGGCCATGAGAAACCCCCCAACCAGCAAGGAAACCGTGATGGCAAACACGGAGCTCGTCATGCACACCTCGCTCCCGTCGCGGTACCTCTCCGAGAACAGGCCGTTTCTGGTGGAATTCAAGGTGACGAGGTCGTCGGGTGCGATGACGTGGATGCTTCGATGGACCCGGACTTTCCCCGCGTCCTTCCCCGTTTCGTTCACCGTCCGCTTGGGTCGACCCCGGAAGAGGAACTGTTCCTGGATCGGCAGCGCGGGTCGCTGGTTGGGGTCGGGGGTGACCAGGAACACGGCCAGGGGCTCCCCGTCCTCGAAGTAATCCGAGCGAGGCGTCGCCCTGGGCGCGGCTTGGTTGAAGTAGATCTGGGAGTTGGCCTGTGAGTTCTGCGGTATCCCCTCCACGATGACAGGGACGGGTACCTCGAGCTTGAACGGCTGTCGGTTGTTTTGGAAGCCGGAGACCGGCTTGGGAGGTGAGGATACTTCCGACGGAACCCCTTGGTGGTTCTGGTATTGGTTCCGGGGACGAATTTGCGGCGGCGGCGGCGGCGGCGGTGGTGCTTGCCCTCGTTGCTGTTGTTGAAATCCGTTTCTCGGCGGGGGCGGGGGACGTTGCTGCTGCGACGGGATCGGGGGAGTCACGAAGGGGTTGCGGGGCCTGGAGGTGGTCGCCGGGGTCTCCTGGGTCGTCGTGAAGAAGCCATTCCCGGGGGGGACGACGAAGTTCCGCGTCAGGTCCGGCGGGGAATTCCGCTCCGGGTTGTTGACGAAGAATTGAGACTGCACCGTCTGCTCGAAGAAGCGAGAAGCGGCAGGCGTCGGCTGCGGCGGCGTCGGCTGCTGCGGCAACGGCTGCGGCGGCAGCGGCACGGGACGCGGTGGCGGCACCTCGTGGAGTGCCTGCGGAGTGGTGGCGATCTCGGACCTCTCCGACGAGGAAGCGAACGGCGGATATAGAGGTGTGCTCGGGATCTGAAAGTCCGGGTTGTCCAGTACGGCCTGACACACGTTCTCCCGGCAGTTATGCTTGCACACCTCCACGTTACAGATCATATACACGTCCATGGAGTCCGGAAACTTGAACGCCTGCATGTACGCGACGGCCATCATGCTGTGAAGGCTCGCGTCCGCGGATCGAGACCGGAAGAACGGACCTATGAGCTTATCCTTGAGGACGCAGCCATCGGTATCCGTCAATTGTAAATTGATCGCGAACGGGTCGTCTATCGTGGGCTTCGACGATGCGTAACAATCTCGAACGCTGAGTTCAAAGTCCCTATTCGCGTCCGTGGCGAACACCAACACCGAGATGCTCTCGCCGATCCGAACGACGGAATTGATGGCCGCCGAATGGGGCCACCGCCCCACCTGCAAGTCCATCCACACGTCCACGGCCTCCTCGGCGGAGAATCGCAACTCCACCGAGTCCAACCGATCCACCGAGAACGGCCTCGACGTGACGGTCCTGACCTCGTTGTCCACCCACTCGCAGTTGATGGTCCGCGAGGAGTCCCACAACTCCTGGTACTTCTCCTCGCGCTGGATGACGAACGTGCTCTGGATGACCGTGGAGCCTCCCTCGCTCTGTCTCACCGAAAACGCCTGAGTCCCGCAGTCCGAGGTCGGGATCGTGAACCGGTACTGTCTGGCAGGACTTCGTCCGGTCACGTACCTGCAATGTCAAAGTCAAAGTCCAAGTGACGTCTCGGTCGGTCGCAGTCTCGGTCCGAGTCTGTCCATCTGTCCTCTGTCTCAGGATTATGTTCCCTCTTTCCTCTCACCTCTTTACAGAAAACGCAGGTGTGGTGACAGTTTTCTGTTCTATACATCCTTGTCGTGTGTTTCGAAAGTGAAACGCAGCTGGGCCTTGCACTCACCTGCACATATCGCCCTTCTTTTCTCACTGCGTCCTTTCCCATACACACAGTAAAGCGTGACGAAGGTGCTCTACCGTCTACAGATAGGCCATGCAAGCAAATCAGCTCGAGCTAAGCATGCAAATACGAGCTAAGCTAATCATGCGGAAAAGAAACGACTACAGACGACGAAGGAGATCGGCCCGAACCTTTCGAAATCGCTACGGTACCCCGATCACCGGCTACGTCTGCTGGTAGTGAAACCGGAATACTTATTTATACTCATGCCATTTTATTTAGAGGGTGCTGAGGAGGGTCTGGGCTGGGTTCGAGAGTGAGTCGGGTGGATCTCGTCGGGGTTGCGATCACCGTCGGCATGCATCCGGCACCCCCCGTCGCGGCTTCCTTGTGCAACATCCTCCGGTTTTTTTTTTCTTTTTTTTTTAATCTGTCTTTTTCCTGGTCATTCATTTGCATTCGCGGAAACAGTGGCATCCCGCCAATCTCGCTAGCCGGACGCGGCGATGCATCAAAGAACGTCTTGTCGGTTTCTTCACTTTGTCCGACGGTCCCCGTCCTTTTCCATCCAGTCGGAAACGAAATCCGATGACAGCTGCAGATGGAAGGAAGCATGCAGCCCTTTTGTCATGCATCATGCAGACCAATTGCTCCATTTCTTTTTTTTTCCCTCTCGAAGGTGAAAGGGAAGCCGATGAAGCCGTTACGGCAATCTAAATGCATATGACGATCTGTTCTTCCCGGGGACTTCCTCGTCTCTCGGCGGATCCGGAGGGGGATGCATCCGTCCGTGGGTGGGGGGGTCCGTTGGGGGGAACCGTGGGGGGCAGAAGGGGGGCAGAGGGGGGAATTGTGCCGTGCAAAGGTCATCAACATGCACTGATTCGGTTCTCCATGCGTTTCAGTACGGGGATCGTGGTCATCACCATCAATCACATAGGCGTCGTGTCGGTGTCAGCAGGTCGCGTCCCAGAAACTCATCAAGTCGGGGAAAGGGATGGGAGTTGGGGAAGGATTTTTTTGCCCTTTTTATTTAATCAGCGACGAGCGCTGATGGGTGAATTTAGTACCAGCAATATCTCAGACACGGAATACACATTTTTTTAATGTCCGAATTCTTGTAATTGTAATTTTGAGACATTTTCTTCATCCCTAAGGCTGACTCGCACGAAAGCAAGGAAGCTTAATGCAAAGCCCCTTCCAATCGGCAATCTCTGCCAATTTTATTCTTATTTTTATTATTATTTTTAAATGATTATTGTTATTCCAAAATGAATTCCGTCTTGGAATCTTCGGACTCGAAATTGCGACTGGAGACTGCCGATGGAAGAAAACCGAAATTCGGAGTCGACTCACCGACAGGCCGGGTTGGAGTAGAATCCCTTGGAGAAGATGACCCCATTAAACGGCGTGCTGAACTCGATGTTCACCGTCATCCCCGTTTTGGCACACTCCACGTCCAGGTTCCGGATCTGCGGCATGTTGGCCGGGAGGAGGTCGTTGGTCAGCTCGGGCAGCTGGAGCTGACCGCACGCCATCTGGAGATTTCCATTTTTCGATATGTCAATTTGTCAATTATCCGATTGATCATTTGTCGAGCAGAAGGCGAAAGCTCGAAACGGCAACAGGTGAAGGAAATGACAATTGGAGACAAAAAGAAGGGCGGCACGCAAGGATTATTATTTCATAATGGTTTTCTCAAGGCAGTTGGACTAACTGGGTCGATCTTATTCCCATATGGTTCGATTATGAAATCGAAGAAGTATTTCAGCCGAAAATTTTACACGTACGCACATAACGCAAAAAAAAAATCACGACAATGCAATAACGAACGATCCCGACGAACAGAAGCGACAAGACCGAACCGAACGAAAACGACGAGAGGCCATCCCATAAGAAACGAGAAAAAAAAAAACGAAAGTCGGCGAAGACGCACCGGAAGCGCGAAAAAAACTGACCGTTTTGGCACACTCCGGTGACGCAACCCCGTTTCCAGGGAAAGTAACAGCGAGAAGGGGGGGTGGGGTGGTTCGTATCAAATTTCGTTTGATTAAGCAGCGAGAAATTAATCGGGAAGGATGTGGGCAGGGCCCCTGGCAATTCCAAAAGAAAGGAGGGGATTCATCAGTCATATGAGTTTTCTCGTTTCCGCTTCGGTGAGTTTTCCTTCCTTCCCATTCCGAAAACTCTTCTTTTTTTTGCCCCCTTTTTTGTCTTTTTTTTCTTTCTCCCGTGTGAATGGGCCATTTGTCTTTGCCTTACCGAGGGTGTTGAAATCCGAAAAAGGGGGAAATTCCTGCGGGATTCCGAGGAATGAGGAGCGCGGCTTTCATTTTTTTCTGCTGTTTAAGTCGCGTCGCTGTATAATTAAGGATATTAAGGAAATCATCATCCATCCACTTTACTGATCAAAATTCATCGAGAGTGCCAGAGAGATTTCTCGAGGAAAAGAAAGTTGACAAGATCTCATATTTGAAGCCTTATGTGGTAAGCTTACATTTCATGCTTGCTTAAGAGAAGCTTCTGATTACACTTCCACGAGGCTTAATTTTTTGTTTTCAATTTCATAGTCCAAGAGGACTCAAATCAGTTTTTTTTTTATGTATAAGGCCGGTACTAGGGTTCTTTCATCGTTGGCAGTCGACACGATTTGCGATGGGGAAATGCAGGATCGAAAGACATTCCAGAGGAATTTCCATTCGTAAACTTCCGCGAACTTTCAGGGTTTTTTCCCGCTTCTCTGCGTGAAAAAACTCCGACCACGTAGCCTCACGCAACAATGCAAATGTCAGCCGTGGCCCTATTTACATTCACACGGTTCGTTTTTTGTTTTGTTTTCCACGACCTGGAAGCAAAGACGAGCACCCTCACGGCTGTTCACGAATCAGAGGAGATTCTCTTCGGAGGAGATTCCCTTCGGAGGAGATTCCTCTATTCGGAGGGAATTTCTTCCTCGCACAAGCTCCGCGAACCAATTAGACGTTTGACATGTTCATTGATTCTGTGGAAATCCCCGTAACCCGATCCGATCACTTTTACCCTGCGGCGTCCCACAACATGATGTATGAAGGATAAAGCACTTTCGAAAACGGCAGCGAAATGTACCCCATTCCGCCGTAATTAATCGTCTCCGAGTGGGTTATGTACGAGAATGGGTCGTGTCGTGACCGGACGCAGCGAAGAAAAGTGTCGGCGAAAACGAGATTGATAAATATTAAACAGGGGCTGACCCTGTTTCCCATGCTCACCTAACCGTGACCGAACGGTTAAGACTTCACTCTCACCCGCACACGAGCTACGAGGCTTCTGTATTTAGGCCTATCCATTTTACTAGTCTTTTTTTTCTTTCCCTTTCCCTTCGCTCGTTCCTGGGGCCTTTCGGCACTACTCTCCCGTATCGAATCATAAATCCCCAGTGGAGACGTGATTATTGTAATCATCTGGCATGATCTAGCTCTGTTGGCGCAGCCGGCTTCTCTGGAATTCGATGACCGGAGCGAATTCGCGATTCGCGATCGCGAATCCGGGAGAACAAGATGGATCGCGGAGGAATGAGAAATCGGACCCCATTTTGTCGATGACCTAATTGAGTGCCTGATTTATTGGCGTTCGGATCATTCGAGCGTGCTCCCTCGAATAAGGAGCTTCATCAATAAGGAGCTTCATCGCCAACAGTCTCGCGTACTTCGCAAACCGTGGACAAGGGGTCAGGAGGGGGGGGGGGGAGAGAAGGGGGCAGGGGGAACAAGGAGGGGCTGGAATTTTCTTTTTGATGGCTTTACTGTCACGAATGAGGATTCTGGTCCGAAGGCAGTCGTGCCTGCCACGGCACGCCCAAGGATCCTCCTTTCTGTCGTCGTTTCCTTTGCACGTTTGTCCTTTGCAAGTGATTCAGCAGAAAAATAAATGGACGGATGAAGTGAATTCGTTTCCGAAACTTATCAGTTATGAGATTAAGGAAAATTCATTCGCGGACTTCATTTCCATATCAATACAAAAAATTCAGTGTTTATCGTATGCAGTTGCAACCAGTTGTATAGAGATGACAAAGAGAACCTGAAAAAATCATGAAGTTAGCGAAAGGAGCGAGGGGGGCCGATAGATATGGAAGTGAAGCCAAGTGGGGGGCAAGAAGAGGGGCAGGAAGAGGGGGCCAGGACCCCCCAGTTTGATGCTTAAAAGAGGCCTTTCAGTGAGATTTTTTTCCGCATGGTGAAGGGAAAACTTCTGAGGTTTTCCCTGACGAGCCATGCCCACATGGCGTCTGTGGTTTTCTCTTCGCGTTCCTCTTCCGAAACACCACGTTTCCTTTTTTTTTCGCGAAAGGAAAAGTCGGTCACGAAGAGGTCAGCCCTTCTTCGATCGCGACGCATCCCCCCTTGCGAAACGGCGTATCGTCCTCACGAAAAATAAATTTTTCCGTAACGACTTTCTCGCGCGATACACGGAAGAGCGAGGAAGAGCGAGGAAGAGCAAGGAAGAGCGAGGAAAATGCGGTCCGGGTACGACAGATCCCTCGCATGCCCCCTTGCGTCATCCCCCGACCGCACATCCTCCCATTTTGCAACCCGAAAGCATCCCTGCTAATTTTCATTCTTCGAGACCGCAAATTTGCAGCAAAGGTTCCGACTCGACTCAGTGCGGTTAGTTTCCAACCTCATCCTCAAAAAGCATTTAAAACGCATCAAACCCACTCCTTTCCTCCTTCCCCTTCCCCCCCTCCCCCCCCCCCCCCCCCGCCCCCTCCCCACACACATACACCCTTCCCTCTCTACCCGAAGTAAATTATCTCTGGATGAGCCTTTGGAAGGAAGGCAATATGCGAAGTTTAGTTCATGGATTCGGATTAACGGATTTAATGAGGTTGGAAAATTTACTGTATATCGACAGAGGGTATTCTGCGATGATCTTTCTCGATCCCTGATCACTTTCGAACCTCATAAAGCGAGACCGTACTTGGGGTCGGGAACACGGTTACCGTCGGCCCGACGTATTACACGCGCACTCGAATCAATAGTGTACGTGTTGCGTATCGAGGCCATACCTGGCAGCATCGTAAAATCAAGGGGAAAAATAAGTGTGGAAAAGGAATCATCCCGATTCCCCACGGGTGGACCCACACCCGATGGAAGGTATTAAAGGAGTTCCTAAAGAGGAACGTCGAAATTTAAGCAATAAAACTTCAGACACGGTGTCTTGCATTCCTTTCAGAAAATGAAGGCGAGAAACACGCCTCTCTTCGAAAAGCATCCGAATCCAAACGGTGGAATATATGCCTCATATCCATGTTTAATGTTTGTTTTTTTTCGAAAATCACGATAGTACAATATTTGCTCGGCTCAGACGTCGCTCGATCGACGCCATGCCATCGACTTCTCATTCATTCGCAAGAACCCGACCGGCAAGGTTTCATATTTTGTGCCACGAAGTGGAGCCTTTCCCGTCGTGAGGAAACTTCGGGGACGTTTCCTTCCTTCCGACCCTGAGTTCCTGCTCCAAGAAGCGTTTCAGCCTCCTCCAGAACTGCGGGTATGCCTCCACGTTGTTGTGCCCAGCGCCTTCCACCCAGAGGGGCTCCACTTTCTGCTGGCATCTCTCGTGTATGAATCTCCCGTGGGAATTCGGAATGACTTCGTCTTGGGTCCCGTGGACGACGAGAACGGGACATGTGATCCTGGGTACTAAGTCGGTGACGGCGAAGGGACCGACGGACCAGGGCGTGAATCGCAAGACCATCCCCAGCGCAGACGACAGAGGCGAATGGAGGATGACGCCTGGGAGGTTCTCGCGTTCGGAGGCGAGGCGAACGGTCGGGACGGACCCGAGGCTTCGACCGTACAACACGATATTTTCTTCGGGGATCCCGTGTCTGCTCCGAAGGACGTCCCAGGCCGCTTTGATGTCTGCGTACAGGTTTTCTTCCGACGGTTTTCCGGTGCTCCGCCCGTATCCGGAGTAGTCGTAGCTGAAGACGTTCGAGTTCGTCTCGTCGCTGAGTTCGAGTAAGAAATCGATTTTGAGACCGAGGTCTTCTGCGTTGCCGTGAGAGAACATGATCGTTTGCTTGGGGTCTTTCGAGCTGCGGACGAAAAGGGTGACGATGCTCGTCCCCCTCTCGGTCTTGGCGAGTCTCGCCTCCATGCGCGCCATCTCCTCCTCCCGCACCGATCCCACTTCCTCTCCGAATGCGATCTCCGCGACGCTCTCGTCGGTGGGGTGATGCCGGATCTCGTAGGACGGCGGAGGCGGGTAGAAGGCGAAGAGGGACGCTATACTAGACGGGATGCCTCTGATGAAGCCTCCCACTTTAGACAGCGCGTCCATTAAAGACAGCTTGTGTTCTTTCGACCTCACGAACTCCTGTTTCTGGAAATGAAAAGAAACGTCTCGCGAATGAGAGAGACTTGCAACCTCGTCGTTCCCGTGTCGCTTTACGGCCGTTCGATGGTAACAAAATTCATGTTTTTTGTTTCTTGGAGTTTGTGTTACGAGTAGCTAGTCTGAACGCCCTGCTAGGTACGTTTCCACTGCGAGATGAGCGCAAAATATCCATTACGTTCCTCTACTTGAGGAATAGGCACTTAGAGTGATACTCTTTAGGAGTAATCTCAGTGGTTAAATGCTTCGCGACAGTTTGTAGCACACGCGCCATGAGAGCAGAATTTTTTATGGTCAAGGAACCTGATTTATTAGGTTTTGCTTCATATTGGTGTCTCCGTTTTCGAAACCCTTTCCCTTCGGCATCCGAAATGGCAGGATCGAGACGAATGAAATTGTATCGATGCGGAGAAATTGACAACGGAAGCCGTGATGCATGAGGGAACGTGAATCGACTCATCCTTTCCCGTGATTCTGACAAAAAATAATCTTTAATTTGCCGGTTCCTCCGCATCGAATTGAAGTGAATCTCTCGAACGAGAGACCCTCTTCCCAGGGATACGTTTTGGTCCCTTTCGGTGCTAGTTTTTCGGGATGCCTTCCGATGTCATGGCCTCGCCTAGATTTTCTGAGCGAAGATAGCTCCTCCGAAAAAAAAGGGGGATTCTTCGCGATTGGAGATAGACGGAGGCGACTGGGACTCGAACCTGCAAAATTTGCCGCGTGCGTCGTCACCGGCTCGGAATAGTCGAGTTTTCGGGTGACGCCCGAATGCTCCTGCGGGTTCCATCTGGCTTCACTCGCGAGGAACGAGCCGAAGATGAAACGTGAGCGGCTGTGGCCTCTGGATTCAGAAGAATTGAGGTTGTGCGAGGATATTGAATGTCGGGGATCGTTGGGCCGCGTTTATCTCATTTATGGGACACAAATGTAAGCAATGAAGCAATTGCGTGACGAAAACGACTCTTTTTAATGGCCTATGTAGCGACCACCCTTCTCGTTCGTCTCATTCGGGTTTTCACTGAAATCACCCTGACAAAGGAGAGAATAAACGTACTCACTCTGACGAAGACTCTTTGTTGTGTCCTCGGCGAGATAACAGAGCCGACTGCAGGAAGAGGGATAGATAAAACCATGATCACGCCTGCCTGATAAGTACGACCGGATTTTCCAGAAGAACATTCCGTGAAAAAGTACTCCACCCAAGGACACTCAGCCGAAGAGCATTTTCTTTTACTCCCTCGTGCACCCAACCCTTCGTCACTTGATCGTCCTCATCGCATCTCCCACAGTAGCTCTTCAGGCCTCCGTCGTGGCTTCTTTGGCATTCTCAACACGCTCGGGTTTCTCTCACAAATCCATAACAACTCGCTGCTTATTCACTTTTGAGTCAACGTTGACTCACCGGTGAGGGGCAGAAATTTACCAGTGAATCAACAGCTGGTGTTGAATAAAGAAAAGAAACAGTCTCCTGACAGCTCTGGAGAGGGGAAAAAGAGGGGGAAAAGTGGGAATCCCTGATATTTATCTGATGCCTATGGGAAAGTCCCCCCCTAGCACCTTCGCGCTTGTCTTCGTTATTCTTGTGAGACGCGTTGGAACTATGCTATTCCCCGTATCGATCGGTAGCCGTCATGACTGCAAGTCATTCTCTCCCAGTGTCAACTTCCTCTCACCCCTTCTCTACTTTCTCAAAGAGCAAGTGGTAGGGACGGATTAACGACTGGAAATACAGTAGAACTCGGTTATAACGAGCTCGGTCATGAGGACGAAGAGCGCCAGGTCCCGTGTGGAGCCCATAAGGTACATGAAATTTTACCTCGGTTATAAGGAAGTCCATATATAATTGTATGACCGAGTCCAGACTGGAAGAGGGTGAGGGAGGAATAATCCCCAGTAGATAAAAAGATCATATTCTCCTCAGTCGCCATTTGCATTTCTCGTTGATAACAGCCGATGAAAAACTAAAGAGGTAGGCCTTCGCAATTAACAAGAATGTATCCATAATTCGTTTAATAGAAAGCGGGAAGTGGGCGAAGTAAAGCTGACGTCTCTCGGGAACATGGATTTTCTACTTCATCAATTTCCACTATTTGAAAAATCGTGACAGCTTCATCCGTACTAATGAGATGAACATGCCATGAAATAAGAAACTTCGATCTGCTCGAGATGACGTCAAGAGATCCTTGCCAAGGTCCAAAGAAGAGCGAACTCCACTATTAGTGGATCAATGCTTAAAGTGAAGCCAGTGCAGGACGGCCGATGTGCACTGAAGTTGTATATATAATAGTATCTATATATCTATGAAAACAAGGAAGCGGGATGTCAATAATTGCAACATCAGTCATTGGGACGGTTCTTCCGTTGTCACTTCAATGACGTTATAACCGAGTTCGATTGTGAATCGTATTATGCATTTCATGGTGTGGGATGCTGGCACATGGGACATGTCCATGACCTCCGTGAAGTCTGGCGTGTATCGTTTCAGAGAAGTTCTTTTTGGAACAGTGTGAAGAAACGATCATGTTTTCCATTGCCATAGTTTCTGGTTGAAAAATTCACAGAAATAAACTTTCTTCCTGAGAATTAAAACTCCGTTTCCAGTTGCATCATGATATCTTAAACGGTTAGGGGATATTTCGGGGGTAAGAGTTCACTTCAATTTGGGTCAGACTAAAACTGCTGGGTCGCTTCCCGAAGGTGTCAATACGGAATATTCCGTGGTATAATGAGGAGAAGAATTGTTCTTTGTTGTTGATCTTGGAACCTAAGACACTAAGATGTAATGTTTCAGAGGGAAAATGAGAAAATTCCAGGAACATGAAGTGAGATTTGAAAGGAAATGCAAGAAAATGTTCAGACAATTGAGGGAAAGCAAGTTTATTAGTTCTTAAACGAAAATTTTTACGACGAAGAATAAGAAAATTCCGAAAATTTCTTGTAGTGCATCGAGCATATCTGGACACATCTTAAGCAGAGCCTAAGCCAGCGCGAGGACCCACCTAAAGGTTCACTGGAGGTGTTGGAGCGGGTCCAAACATCATGGAGTAAGATCGACGAAAAAACATATCGAAGATTATTCAAAAGCTTGGTGAGCGACCTGAGACTGCGATGAAATACAATGGGATGCGGAAAGAGTATTGAATTTCTTAAATGAGTCAATATTGTTCACGTTTCGCCCCTAGGGATAAAACTGTCCACATGCAAACGTTTGCTTTCGGATCGGATTTCTTTATAACCGCCTAATGTAAAAATTTTCTCTAAACACTTGTAAACAAGTGTTTGCAGAGAAATTGCTTTTAGACAAATGTTCCCTAAACACTTGTAGATAGGATATTACAAAATAATACAAGGTTCACTGTTATTACCTTTCATCCAATACCTTGATAATGGGTAGCAAGTCGCTGAAAATATGGACAGTTTTGTCCATCGGTGTGTATGAAGGTGCGGTGTAACCTTGTGCTAATGTATGCTTGAGTATCGTGGTAAAATTGAAGGAGGTTCTTAAATATTGCAATATATCACTTCGGTTTTCCAAGACTTAATATATATTTCTGACAATTCCCATTCCTCAAAAGACCGTATATAACATATCATTGATCCATTGGATGAACCTGAAGGAGAAGTAGGAGGGAAACATAATGCTTGATGAGAAAGGAGGAAAGCAATGCGGATGAGATAATTGAGTGGAATTAACCTGGACTCACCTATTAACTTTGGTGAAAATGCCATACTGTCCAGGACGCCTCATAGAACAAGCACCTTTCTGGAAAAAGTGACTCACGATCCCTTCCACTGTCCAATGGCTGTCTAGTGATGTATTGGAGAGGAAGACCATAGGACTCCCAGAGTCTCCAGGACATACTGTTCGATAATCTGAACAGTAAGAAACATCATAATCATTGCTCTTCCCTGTATTATTTATGGAAGATAATTAATAGGGGAGTATCAATGGAAATTCAACAGCTAACTACTCAAAATCGGAATATTCAATATCTGCTGGTAACATCATCATCAATTTTCTTATGACTTCATGGCAAGGCCAATCCGAAGAGATACACACAATGGGGGACATGATGGATGCAGCAATATCTTGCAAGTATGACGTTGAGATCAGAGGCAAATGTCTAAGGAGACATAAAACAACAACTCCAAACACTTCCACGTAATTCACACCACTAGTGGGGTTTATTCAATATCGTCTAGAAACAGGAAATGAGATAACATGTACTCAGCAGCAAGCCACTGTAACTTGTTGATTTGTAAACGTCTCAATTCTAAAAATTGCCACAGGTTATTGTACAGATTTTTAATTAGGTAGAGGGCTCTTTTCTCATCCCTTAAGTGATACCGAACGAGAAATTCGCGGTCTACTCGTAGCGTATCAGAATACTTGCGACTTAAGGTGTAAAATCTCGGAAGAATAGCCTCCATCGACCACCAATGGGAGAGATTCCCCACCCTTTTTTTCCCTGCCTTCATCTTCAGGAGTCCACCTTCGGTTTCAAATTTTACCTGTAATATTTGTACTTCTGTCAAACTTAGAAAATAATCCTAACGCGTGAGTAGGACATTAAATGAATTTTGATGCCATTTTGGCGTGAACCCCTAACTGGACCCGATCGATGCCTGGAGGACACGTTCAAGAAAAGTTAGAAACTTGAGGCTGTCAAAGTTCATGAAACCATACCTTCAAGAGGAGTATCTGCTGCAACACCAGCGCAGAACATGTTTGAAGTGAGGGTACGAGTAACGCCGCGGTCCCCCGTGAAATAAATGGTGTCCCGAACACATTTGTGATTGGTTATCACCGGGAGTTGAACATCCGTCAGGACAGCTGCGAGGATATCTGAACCGTCACTACCCCAACCTGCCACCTGCGTTGAGCAATCAATGAAGAAAGCATGCAGCGGGAACGATGAAGGTACGAGGAAAAAATTTTGATAGCGGTATGATGATATTTCGTGTCTTACCCATCCTATCACTCCGTTCTCGAGGTTGGCCTCAGAGAAGTCAAATCGGTTCGGGAGACATACCAACTGGACTCGCGCAGTCAGAACTGAAGGTTCAACTAATTTCAATAGAGCAATGTCCGAGTCGTAGTTGTTATGTATGTTGAAGTCCTTGTGCAAGACTATGTGAGAAACCTGTAAAGAGATTGCGGCTGTTTGCATCATCAGGATAGAATGGATGAAAGTACCAGAATATCTTGTTCACTCAACTGGTCTGATCTGCACGTGTTCATCTTCCCGGGTATATCCTCGGTTGTGCTTCCCAAGGTAAACGAAAATGTCTTTTGCGTCTCGAGCTCTTTGGGAACCATCTACAACGACACAATGGGCTGCTGTCAATACCCATTGTTCCCTAATGAGAGCCCCTCCACAAATAATATCTCCCTTCTTGATGTCATAAATGGCCGCTTGCCATGGCCATTCTCCGATATCAGAACGCATTCCTCCAGCTGATAGCGTAATTTGATGTTCCCTTCTCCCGCATACTGGAGATAGGACGGTATAAATATAAACATTTGGAAAGAGGAGAGGTGTATTAGGCGAATGAGAAAAATGAAAGAAAAAGATTCTGACCTGGTTCACAAAATGGTATGTGTCCTGTCCATTCTCCATCCTCCTTGCATATTCGAATTTCCGGTCCCTTCAGTTCATAATATTTATCGCATCTGTATTTAATAAGGCTTCTAATTGCATATTTACCATCTTGAAAGCATTGTGCAGTTTTTCTTTCACCAGCGTCTTCCGATGAGCTTGCACAAGAATGAATAGTAAAGGATCCATGTTTGATGCTGCTGAGTTGTCCGCATCTGAACACAATCCCTGTTTTCAGAGAAGAACACCAGAACTGCAGTTATAGCCATAACTACAAGGCGTCCATGGAGTGACAACCTATGGGCAACTTTTTTCATAGTGATTCTGGGGGAATCAACTATTTGATTGTTTTATGCTGCTCATCATTAGACCTCATAATGGTGTCATCTTTTGTTCCTACTCTCTTTTGTCGCTTTTCACTTTTCAATTCAAGTTTCCATTACAAGTCGAAACACATGGAACGTTGCATTCGGACTTGTCCGCTGCGGCAAATGGCCTCCACGACCTCCGGTTTTTGATACCTTTTGATTTTTTTCATCTGAGGCTAGGTAAAGCCCTTCTTTACAACACTAAAAAATGTTTTCGAGAAATTCCGAAGAGAAAGGAAGCAGAGTTTTCTTTTAAATAGCGGAATACGGGATTCTGATTCGGAGCGGAAACCACGATTCATAATTTTTCAAGTAAACATGCTGTTTCGCCGGAATCGATCCCTAAGATTAAAGCACGTATTTCACCTTTCCTTTCATTGTTCGGAAACTTCTAATTCATTGTCAGAATTTGGTATCCATTCAAGGAAGTAATTTTCCGTTTCATTCAGGATTACTTTAATTACGTTCATTACCCAAAATGGGGTCCTTTACATTCGAAATACTGCTTCATAACAAAAATTTCATCATCATTTTGCCACCTGTTCTCATTAATCCATCCGCTTTCAGAAGACATCGCAACACAATCTCTCCCCTCTCTCTTCTCAAAGAGAGTGTATGAGGAGAAGAGGAGCAAGTCCTACATTTCTTAATATACTTTTCGTTGTCCGAGATGGTGCAGGCTGCTGGCAGACAGGAATTCAGATGATATAGGTAAAACACGGCATGAATCGTTTTAGTTCAGTTATATTCCCGACAGGAAAAAGCAACTGTCATGCTCTTCATTTCCCCTGTTTCCGATAGGGAAAACGCATAGAAAGACCTCTCTTCCTGGCAATAAAAAATTTTGGTTTCCGAGGCTTCGCTATTCCATAAACGCGGGGATATCGAAGGCTAGTGAGAGTCATCTTCCATTCGAGTTGGAAACTAAAGGTTTCTGGTGGCTTTGCTATGCTATCAATAACGATGGGTCCGAATTAGAGCCCCTGGAGGGAGAGAGCCTGGCTAACCTGTAACGTATGCCAGTCTACTCCTATGACTGCGCAACGTCCAGCGTGTCAATAGAGTCAAGGCGGGGAGGAAGCTGAAGGAGGTGAACTAAAACATCCATCAACACGTGGAGGGAGGTGAACCCAGTGTTTGGGGTCAACCAACCCGTGGAAGGGCTCCATACAGTTTAAATGCAGGATCTTTCCTTCTCAAATGTGCTACCCAAACACTGTACAAGGAGCCACAACATCATTATGCGAATGGGTATCAAAGTCCCTCCAATCAAGTCTAATCGCCAAAACCTATCCAATCCAGCAAGATTTCAGCTGAAGATTCCTCCCTTGATCCCTCACTCCGAGGTGACTGAAGAGCTCGAACTCGAAGAACTTGAGTTAGTACCAATTTGACCGGGGTACTCAGGCCCTTTTAGATTGTGGGTGTTTTGAAACTGGCCGCCTTTCTCTCTAAAAAAACATACAGAGGAACAACGTTATAGTTAGAAGATCTTTTCGCTTCGATGGTCGTGAGTTTTTCCCAGAACTTGCAAAGTTTTATCTGGAAGTGAAGATCAGCCCTTTGTCATTGAAAGTACTGTAAAGGGGTTGGACCGGTTGTTTGGCTAACATTTCTTTTGCCTTTTTTTTGTCCTTTTTTTTATTAGTTTTTTATTTTTGGAAATACATTTTTTTTTGTTTTCTTGAATTACGCCTTAGTTACTCCCACTCGAATTTGAATTGGCACGGAGTTAATTTCCTGGAAGGGAATTCATTGTAGTGGAATCGGGGCACGTTAAGGTAAAGTTTTTATTTTAACTTAATTAATAGTTGATATTTTCATAAATCCGACCCACTGCACCCCGTGCCCGTTACATAACCAGTTCCCGAGTTTAGTAAAGTTTTACCCGATCTATCGGTTTACCCGAATTGGGGGAGCTCTGGCATAAAAAATCTCACAGAAAGGGATTTGACTCTGGGTAAGAATAGGCCTCGAAGAAAGGTATAGAGAGTCATGTTTATATGAGAGGAACGGGTTAGGTTTTTGCATTAGGGAGGATCTCATTTCCATTAATTGTGAATCAATTGATCATGTAAAACCGGTGGGGCGGCAGGAAGGATCTTCTCAATAATTTGCAACAGTCCACCAAATTAGCTCCGAGACGATGACTTTGCTTTTAATGCTTAGAAGAGTATTGGCAAGAAGTCGTAGGTTTTGCTCTTTGGAGATTTTAACGATCACTGATTCAACTGGAGGATGTTTGGTAGGTTACCTGTGAGAAGTCAGATCTGGAAATTTGCAAATGTTCATGAAATTCGGGCAGAGAATGCAGTATTTCATCAGGAACCTAACAGTGTATTCCAAATATACAGGGTGGCTAAAAAAAAAACCAAGCTATTGACTTCAACGTGCTGTAAATCAGGCTGCAGTACCTTGATTTGAGTAAGCTTTTAGGTACACATGAAACAACTCATTTGCAGAATATATAAAATTATATGGTATGATATCACATATTTTTTGCTTTATCTGGATGGAAATGGCCATCCCCATTTGGAAAACTGCTACAACAGTACCTGGCTGCCATTTGAGTTGGAGCAGAGACAGATGTTGAAATTAAGAAAACACTTTATATTCTGTATCAATGTATCAATGGGAGATAAAAACGGAGCGATAGTCGACAAACGATTCGCATGACTACCAAAGCGGATTTCAGTAAAGTACGGGGATTCGTTTCCAGTTTCGACTGGGAAGGAAGGTTGCGAGGGCGAACGGTATAGGAGCAGAGGGAGATTTTCAAGACGTCTTTGGAATGTTTCACGGGGGTTTGGATACGTAAGAATTAGAAGAGAGCGCTCAAACGGCGGATCTGATTTTGGTTTACAGGTAAAATTAAATAATAAGTTGTTGCTCGGATGCAAGAAGGATAAATGGGATTCGTATATGCGCACAGGTGATGAAGCGGAATACAAGCTATATTGGGAAGTCACGAGGCCATTGAAGCAACTACCTTCATATGCAAAGAATGATCCCATGACCTTTTGTTGGTATCCCAGCGGTAGAGTTAACATTAGATCGGGCCCCTGAAAGACGACAGGGGGAGAGTGAATAGCGGAGGCATGGTCTGGATTCTAAAATCATTTCTTTCCTCCTGTGTTCATGAACGAATTCGGTGACATCCCGACAATGACGTAGGTCACCTCGGCGCGCATCGATATCATCATCATCGAAGGAGAGAACAGGAGGATAATCCAAGAGGAAAGGGAAACATGGAAGGCAGGAAAGGCAATCGGCCCTGAAGGGATTCCCTCTCGTGTGATCAAAGAACTCGTTCAACAAGTATCACCATCGTTGAGAATCATATTCCAGAATAGCATTTTGCGCAGTGAAGTGCAGAGGGATTGGATATTAATGAACTTCGAACCAATCTTGAAAAAGGGAGGTAAGAGAAATTCGAGAAATTACATTCGTATTTCACGAGCGTACGTGGAAAGAACATGGAGAGCATTTTGAAAGATGACGTAATGGAATTCCTCACGGTGAACTCGCTCATCTGGAAAACTCAGCACAGCAGGAGAAGGCTGCGAAATTACCTTACCGATTTTTGCTCGAATTCTACGATTGGGTGACAGACGAGATGGACGGAAGGAATCCCATTACACCAATTACTTGGACTTTGCGAAAGCTTTCGATACCGTTCCTCACAATAGATTGCGGGCCAAATAGGAGGCTCACTGGGTTCGCAGTAAGCTGAGTAACTGGATAAATTAACTCGCTGTCGGGAAGAGAGCAGAGAATAATTGTAAATAGAGAAGACTCGGCGAAAGTAGGAGTCGAGAGCGGAGCCCCCGCCCCCCGCGGATTCGGTCACGAGCAAGGTACGTGGAGTAAGGATGACGAGAGGAGTAGAGAAGGTATTTCCATAAGCAGGGGGGGGGGGAGAGCAGCTAGTTTCGGAGCGCACCTATGCTCGTTCGGCAACAGAATTTTCTCCCTTTGCAAAGGTGAACCATTTATACCGAAAGAAAGTGACTGCATGTGTCAGTGCGACACCATCCACGTTTCCCCGTGTATTTCATATTTTGTTCGGCAATCCGGTAATATGAGAAAGCAAATTACGTATGAGCTGGGGAGATTGATTGTAAAGTGAAGTGAAGCGGATAGGATGGTAAATGATAAATATTAGAGGCGTGTGTGACTAGCCAGGTAGACTAGAGCAGGGGTGTCAAACTCAAATCGGTCGGTGGGCCGCATTCCTTACCCTGCAGATGCCTGCGGGCCGCACCCATAAAATTTCACTGAAATTTGTGCTGACACTCAATCCATGAGGAAAATTTCAAAAGCAGACGGCGGGCCGGATCCGGCCTGCGGGCCGTATGTTTGACACCCCTGGACTAGAGAGTGGCACCGAGGCCAGCCAGGGGTAAATCAGGTCCTGAGAAATCGTTCAATTGTTTTTCTATAATACTGGCAATGGATATTCAAAGTGACATATGACCGAAAATATTGGTAAGAAACTCCCTTCTTCCGAGTTTACCAAGTACTGTAACCCTCAAGACATATACGGGCATTACTTCTCCACATTCTTCTCAAACCATAATGAAAGAAATGTAAGAAAGGCCCATTGGGTATTGAAGCTATTCAAAGCTTCAAAGCGATGCAGAGTTGTTTAAAAGCCACTACATACAATAGAGCCCGGGTGCATTAGTTTATTCGAAAGGATACGGATATAGAGTGCTGTGGAGAGCCAGATAAGAACCTCCCGTTGCAAGAGCTCGGAAAGAAAGGGCAAGACGTCTGGTTTTGTAAAATGCATCTTTTGATTGCGCATATATAATGCATCGGCGTGCTCGGCTGCGCTGAGAATTCAAACTGCCATATGACAATCCCCTGGTCACGATACTATTCATGATTAAAATAAAAGGTTTCGATGAAGGTCTTAAGAGTAAAAACAGTAAATTTGCCGATGATACGAAAATGAGTTTCCCCATCAGGGGGAGGAAGACAGGGCGAGAGCCAAAATAGCTTACAGCTTTTGGACGAGTGGAGTAAAAATATGGTTCACGGAGTTGAGTAAATGTAAGATTCACCACATCGGTCCTGGTAACGATAGGTCTTGGAATGCGTTCGGCGGGGATAAACTGGAGGAGGTTAACGGAGAGACGTTGGGATCGCGATTGATAAGAAACAAATTCCCATCGCACATGCATGCGACAGAAGCCAAATGTAACAGGATCCTAGGCTTCATCCGGCATTCCTTTGCCAATGAGAGCTTATTATTTTTCTGTTGTACGTATGTAACAAAGGTCGGACCTTACTCAGATTATCACCTTTAATTCTGGAGACTTGCAAATAAAAATGGTCAAACGACACTCGAGAGTTCAGAGGCGGACTACAACAATGATAAAAGACTTGAAGGAACTTTCATACGAGAAGCGTTTAGTAACGTTGGGACTATGCTAGCTTGAGAGTAGGCTAACGTGAGGGGATCTCATCCACGCTTTTAACGTCATTAAAGAAGTCGATAGCGTGAGGCATTGTAGATTCTTCAAACTTGATGGCAACAACAAAACAAGAGGAAGCCGGTTCAAGTTGCGTAAACCCCAAGTGAGACTCAGGTTGCGGAATGACTTCTTTCTATTTGTACGGTAGTAAATGCGTGGAATGCGTTAGATGACGATGTAACTGCCCCTTCCGTGACTTGCTCGAAGGAGAGGTGAGAAGTCTTCATGAAAAAAAAGAGGAGCACTGTAGCTGTAGGTGCATATGCTCCAACAAAAATATCTAGGTCCCCTATATTTACGAGGGGTAACATACATGAACGCTCGGCTCTGACAGGGGACGTCACAATGGGCGAAGCGCCTCTTTCTTGAACCTTGAACAAAGAACCCAAGGATACTGATTCCGTCTATACCAGTGATGCACAACCTTTTCCCCATGAAAGGCCAAATAGATCGCATATAAATATGGATTTTTAGAGACTGGAGGCATCCAAGGGGCCGGAAAAAAGGTCTCCGCGGGCCGCGGGTTGTGCATCACAGGTCCATACCATCTCCAACCATTCCCGAAGCATACAGCAAAAATCATCAAGGGTGACGTCAATGCGCAAAATCAAGTCACCGATATCTCAAAAAATTTGACAACTGGTACTGAAAACTTAAAGACACCTTAACTCCTACTTTCACTCAAATACAGCACAGAAAGAAAAACGCTTTCAGAAGGCCAGACCAACACGTGCAGTGATTGCACAAGAACTCTGCCCATAAAGGAATGATACTTGGACTTCTGTGATCTCCCATCATCAAGCCTGTTCTGATTCCATTTATAAAAGATTGCATGCAATACAGCTGGTCAATCAATGAATAGGTAAGGCATGTAAGCATATTTGACCGAAAACACGCCAAAATATAAGCCTCTACCTCCACTAAAAACCATTCTGATTTCATGGAAACGCAAAAACGTCAGCAACGATGTCAAGAAGTACAAGATCACAAGAAGAAATAAAACTGACTGTTCCTGAAGAGTGACTTTTCGAGCAAGAGGGTCCACGGGTATAGGGATCCTTGATGCTTGCCTCCCTCCCAAAAGCCTTTCTGTATCAGGATCATCAGTCATCTGTGCGAATGTGCGCACGCTCAGTTCTTCTCTGTCCTCTGCCTCAGACTCCCCTTCAACATCTGCAGGACAAACCCACTTCCAGTGTTCCAATCCAACCTTTGTCATATTGTTCTAGGCAATCATTGGATTAGCTGAGACCTTCATAAAGGAATCCAAACTCACCCCTCCAGTCATGAGCACCTAACGCATGCACATCAAAATGGGGAAACCAAAACCCTATTCCCTATCTGACAACTCTCAGCTAAAATACTGCCCTCCGTGCGTTTGTCCAGAAACTTCTCCCAGGCTAATCAAATCTAAGTGAAAAGAATATAGATGGAAAGCTCCATATCAAATTTTAATTTTAGTCCCAATCCAACAAAAACCAAAGGATCGGTTGGGGAAGGTCAGTGGCTCAATTCGTAGGTTCCTTGGTTCCCATGACTTGAGACCCGGGTTTGAAACCAATCCAGTGAGGCAATTTTTTCTAAGTGCAGGTCTCAGCACCACTGGGATGGGAGGCCCTTAGCACTTGACAGTAACATCTTTAGAAATGGATCTTAACTTGTAGCTGCAATGCTTTCCTGTTTAGGAACAAACCAAATTAATTTTCATTGGGGCGGAAGACATTATGTGGGAAACGGGGAATACCTATAATATTCACTAGTGATTGACCGATGCTGGATTTGACCGATTTTGCCGATTCCGTCAGTTTTTAGTAGGAACATCGCCATTCCACTCGTTCTGTCTCGTCCCATTACCCCCCTCCCCCCGCTCCCACCTCCAGTTCAATTTTTTCCCCGTTCACTTACTTGAAACGAAGAACTGAGAACTATGTCTGAGACACTCTGGAACTGGTTACTAAACGAACTGGATAAGTGACTGGTAACATTTTTAGAAAGGGTGCTGGGTCACTTTTTCTCGAGGGCTGAGACTATTAGTATCGGTGTCAGCGTCGCGAAAGAGAAAGGTTCTCTCCGATGCCCTTTCCCAAGTAAAAATTTGCGGATACCTGATGGGTCGCTTCATTGATGAATGGAAAAAAAACACCCGCGAGAGGAGGAAAGAAGTGCGCTCTGGCAGGTGACAAACCCAGTTTTTTTTGTATTCCTTCTTTTCGTTATGTCCGCGTGAAAATGGTGTTCAGCATCCCGCAATCCTTTCCACGAAATTTGATTTATTAAAATTAGTTTTCTCCTCACTCTCCAATGTCTCACCTACTTCGACGGTTGGCTTGCTTTCTTAACCTTCACAAATGTCAGGAATCCTACAGGGTGACTCAAAAGTCCTTGGACACCTTTAATCAAGTGTAGCATTCTCTGATGAAGACCAATTTAATTTCTGATTTGACCAGTGCAAAGATCACAAAAAAATTAAACCAACCACGTTTTTATGTTTCAAAAATATCACCATTTGAGGCAATAACCTGCTTCCGACGTTTTGGGAAATCATTTACGGTTCTTCACAACTGATCAATCGACAATTCATTACATTCCTTCAGCAGATCAAGCTTCAAGCGATTGACACTCTTGTGTGGCTTGCAGCAGACCTTGGTCTGCAAGTAGGACCACACACTGTAATCCAATGGATTCAAATCAGGACTACTAGCAGGCCATTCTTCTGGGGAAATCAAGTCTGGAAAGTGAGTTCTGCAGAAGTCGATGGTGGATTTTGCCTTGTGAGCNCTGTAAGCAGCTGCACCTTTTGTTTTTTAAAAGGCTTCATGCAGAGCTTTCCCCTGATGTATCTTCGCAAGGTCTCTTTGTCCACTCTCAAGGTTTGCGCAAGCTTTCTTCCAGAATGCTATGGATTTCGGTATAGCATTTGCCTGACTCGTTTCTGGAGTTTCTTATCCTGGAACACGGAAGGACGTCCACTTCTTTGGCGATCTGCTGCTGATACAAGCTCATTGTATCGCCGAATAATGCTGTAGATAGTAGATCGAGGGGTTTTGGTGAGCTTTGAGATCCTGCTTGCTGGAAGACCACCCTGGTTTTGAAAAATCACTGCTTCTCTTTGATGTTTGGGAACCATATCAAGAGCTTTCGACCTGAAACTTGGAAGGCAAATAGATCTGAAGTAGATGTTGCTTCACTCAAAAAATCACCAGGCTATCACTTGCCCAACGGGTTTTTCAATAGATGTCCAAGGACTTTTGAGTCACCCTGTAAACTGACACATGCTCGGCCGCTCGTGCCGATTCCAGTCGTTTCAAACCACCGTCACTTACAAATGGTACTGCTAATCTCCCGCAGTGACCGCCAAAATAAAGTAACACCAAGCAGTCGAGCTATATTCATTCAATTTGGTAAAGTAATCAGAGACAACAGACTTGTATCCACCAGAGGCAAAAATATATTTGAGTGTCAAGGACTTCGGGGGAATCTACAGAATAGAAACTTGTTAACAGCCCAAACTGAACATACATGTATTGCTGCAAGAAGAGATCATATACACGACTGTGTCGCGTATGTCGAACACAGTGGCTATGAAAGTAATTTTACATCGCTTTTCAACAGAATTCCGACTTTAACTGATATGATTGAATTGGCAGATTGGATCTCTCGTTCTATTAAATTTGAGATGTAGAGAACGGACTTCATAGAGTCAGAGTTTTTCTCTTCTCCAATGAGTTCCGAAACCAAATTTCAAGGATGTATCTCCACTTCTTGGTGTCATGATTTTTTTTGGAGATCAGATGCCATCGGATGAGCCAAGAGGAGAACAAAACATTTTAAAACCTGAAGTCGAAAGTTTTACCGCACGAGCATTGGAAATATCGTGGTTGAACAGGGGAGGGTCATAAGGACAAGCTTAGGCCTACGCTCACGGTACGTTTTAGACTACGTTTTAGATCCTGGTCAAATAGGAGGGTTAACGCAAGGCAGCAGGCCTAAAACTATATACGAGGACTGCTCATTTAATTCGTGGGCAGGGTCAGGCAAGGGCAGGAGTCCCCTTCCGCGTGTCCGAGCCTGTGAATTACATGAACGGCCCTCGTACTTTCGGACCATCATAGGCCAAACCTAACTCTTAAGGCGAAGGTTTATCGTTTTCGCCGTTGAATTTCCCATAGCCATGAATACGACCAACTTCTATGCACGAAAATAAGAACGGAAGCAGGGCGAAAGACTCGCAGTTCCTCGCCTCTGCATGATGCCGTATTGGCCAGATCACTCAAGTCAGGGATTCCAGTTGGGAGCAGAAGAGCTCGTCCTAGTCATATTTTCTTGTACTAGAATATTATACAGAGCTGTATTCTTGATATCGGCCAAAATCGGAATGCATGAAAGAGCCGATGTGAATACTCATAGATATGCACATAACGGCAACCGATATATCGGTCGATCTCTAATATTCCCTAGGTTCCTTATTGGGAACAATATCAATATTTTTTAAAATGTAGGTTTGTTCCCAATTAGGAACATTCTTTAAAAATTTGGTTAGTATCAGCGAGTAAAGACCTTTGGCCATGACACTTTCTTCTGTTTTGCATTGCATCATTGTTTTACAGCTTTACCAGTCATCTTAGAAATTCTCTTCTCCGATTTTGACAAAAATTCAAAACAACAAGAATGACTTCATTTTGGCAGTTTGAAGCAAAATATATTTTGGTGTCTTTACGAAAAGGTAAATGAAATTTCAATGTTTCCTCAATGGCAAAGAATGAACCCAAGTGAATTATTCCCAGAAGGCCAAATAAGATCTGCCAAAGGATCAAGGGGTTTGCTCACAGTTGCGGCTCCTGAGAAAAGTCCTGGACCCCTGGGCACGTGACCATTTCGGCAGGGTGGATTCGCTGAAGAAGGGTTTTCTCAAGACTTAGGATGCCATTAAGGTCGAACAGCTGACGGCCATCACGGACAACTTTCCAAAGCGTTTAAAAACCTGTATCTCAGCCGACGGTGGACATTTGGAAAAATCCTTATAGTATATTGTTGCCATATTTGTTTGTTATGTTTGACAAAATGTTGATGGAATTTAGATGAAATACAGCAAAGTTATAACCAAAAATATAGAGGTAAGAACCCGTAGAAATCTGGGGGTGGTGCAAAACTTTTTTGATGTGTGTATGAAAGCCTTTCAACACTTTCAGCTCTACTTGATGTAAGTCTGTGGGGAAATTTTCAAATATATACCTCATTGGGTATTTTATTCATGCCGTTTAATACCCTGCATATCAGCTAGCTTTATTCTCTAGATATGGAAGTAAGCCACGAGTACTATTGTGATTTCCAGTGTGGCTCAATGCAAGAGCGGAGTATTGCCAGGATGCAAGGTGCATTTGCAGGTGGTGCCCTGTGCTCCAGCACAGCGCTCTTCTGGTTTGCTGAGTTTTGAAGGAAGAGGGGAGCATTTGAACCTCGCACCAAACAGTTGTGACTGAGGCAAGAATAAAGTCTTGTAGTATATATATATATAGTAATGGACCTAATATTAAAGAAAGATATTGGCTAAATAGGCAGTTACCTGGCTGGGCAGTAAACTGCCCCCAACCAAGGTGCACAGATAGAGTAAGAGAAGTTATTTGGTGCCGAA
>CAJPEV010001636.1:0-44839 GCA_905338385.1 Darwinula stevensoni
AATGATGGCCTTAGGAAGTTAGTCTCTCTTTGGAAGAACTGTATTGCACTCCAGGGTGATTATATTGAAAAGTTAAGTGTAAATAATGATGAATAAATATGTTGATTGGGAAAAAATTCAAAATTCCTATTACTTTTCGAACACCCCTCGTATTAACGGAGTTCGAGCCTTAGTTATGCGACTTCATGAAAACTGTTGGGCGTGAAGGTAATTGACTGGTGAAGCTGGAGGTCCAAGTGTTGCTTCCACGTATTGACTTCGCTCCGTCAGCCCGACGATGCCTCTCACGATGAAACGTAGACAGTTCATACTCCGTGTTTGCTTTTCCCATGACTATCGACAACAGTCATGGGCAAATATTCAAAGTTGGATTTTACATTCCTGAACCTGTGTTTTCCCACAAACACAAACAACTGTATTTAGCTTACAGCTCTGGCAAAACGCCCAAGTTTAATATAGTGCCTGGACCTCGAAAAGGCCGATACCCAGGCAACGATGGTACCTATACACTGAATGTCGTGTTCTGAGGAGCTTTTGCATTTAAAATACTGTACAATCGTTTCAACTCAATATCTGACCGTGTTATTGAAATTTACATGGTCTTCGATTAAAAGGAAGATACAAAATGTCTATATATTCTGTTTGTATAATTTAGTTTAAAATATATCGACGAACCATGTGGACTGGTATTGCTGCAATTCTGGTGCTTGGTGGTAAAGCGTGCCAAACGGCCTTCGACATGCCATTGGATCTGTTCTCGCACAATTACGTGCCGTGTATCGCGCAAAATTCAGGCGATGATTCCAGTTACAGACGTCATCATTTGGGACGGAGCCCCGATGGCGCCCGCTAAAGCGCTGGCAACGATCGAACGAGCGTTGCGAGACTTGATTACGAGGACCGTCCATTTGGTGGCAAAGTAGTTGTGTGTTTCGTGAGAGACATGAACTCATATGTCTTGCTAGTTGAGGTGATCTTGGGTGCACTTTCCGTCAGCACTCATTTGCTACCAAAGGTTTCACTAGACACTCCATCCGACGTCAGCATACTGTTTTATCTTCGTCCACATCGATTCCCTATCGAGCTTGCTTATGGTATGACTATGAACAAGTCTCACGAGCAGACATTCGATCGAGTTGGACTGTATTTCAGGAGCCTATATTCACGCTTGGGCAATTGTCCTCGTACATTGCTTGATCGCGAGTTGCTCTAAGGATTCCCTCAAAATTCAGGTTATGAATAGACCGAAGCAATTCAGAACTGATGCTGGTACCGTTACCTACAATGTGGTCATAGAAACACTTCTATGATTCCTAAATCCATTTGTTAGGACATTTTTGTAGGAGGTACTTATTACGAATCACCTTGCTAATCAGGTCGGACGGATGAGCTTGCAGGCATGCTAGAGCGCAGAGAGAGAGGGAGGGAGAGAGAGAGAGAGTAGAGCAGGGTAGTCAGATCGAGCAATGTAGAGTGAGTGATTGTGTGTAGGAGTGTGTGTCAAGGTAGTAGTTGGATCGAGAGCCATGTAGTCAGAACACAGTGGTTGTTCCACCGTGAAGGTGGAACAACAATAGTAACAATCCCCTTTGGGAGTAATGAGCCAGCTTTCAAGTAACAGTGTTGTTTTGTCCCCGTCTCAATTACACAGGTATTGTCTTTCCTATATATATTGTATAAGAACCTGACCAATCAGCCTCTATGTATATCCTCGCCATCATTCCAGAACGGTAACTTAGTGGATCTCCCTCAATACTGGTTGTCATAATAAATTCATTATATTATTAAGGAGTCAACGGAGTTATTCTAACCTCGAACACACTGGCGTTCTGCTAGTGATTAATAGTAAATTACGATCACGTCAGAGCCGCCTACATTTTTGTCCACTATGAGATACAAATTTTCGTTTTATTTACACGTGTGTCCCGTTTCTCAATATGCAATGGGTCATATTATGTATGTTTACTTTACACTTGTCGAAGAAACTAATTGTTAGTACATGTGCATGCTGGCAGGCGTAGCACGCTGTGCCATAACATTTGATCTACATTTCACGAAAAAAAAAACAAAATAAGCACAAAGGGATGCTGTGGCACAGCGCGCCACACCTGCCAGTACTTTTGCATACTGACAGGTATAGCATACAGTGCCACAGCATCCCTTTGTAGATATATGTTTTACCGTGAAATGTAGATCAAATGTTGGCAGCAGGAATCTGGCTAAGTCTATTCTTGGTTGATGAGCCATGACAAGAAGAAAGGTAGGAAATACACATTTGTATCGATAGGAAGGAGAGAAATTAAACATATGTGCATGCTGCAGTTTACTGCTTCAATGACAAGCCTGACTACTACGACCGCTACAGCCTTGTCAAGGAAGGTCGTAAACCGTCATCAATCAATTGTTATATACACAGTATATAACAAAGAATATGGCGAGTGGCGAACGTATTGGACACCATGGGTCTAGGCTAGGAATGTGCAACCAGTGGTCCGCGGGCCGCATGTGGCCCGTGGATCTTCCTCTCGCGGCCCTGTAATGCATAATGGGATAACTGATGAGTTTCTTTCCGGCCGAATGCCCATCACAACTTTCGTCATCCCTTAGTACCAAGAGATACACTGAGTCCTTTCACTTCAAATTTTTCCTCACACGGGCGGTGCTACATATTGTATGTCCGGAGGAAGAAGGTTCTTAATGCCAAACATAATTTTTTGACGTCGGAATTTCCTAGGGGTGGAGAGGAGGTAAGGATCATCGGACGATCAGCGCGACCTTATGCCCGGATGCCCTGAGGACAAAAGAGGGGAGCCTTTTCCTCTGCATTCTGTGGTCCGCCTCAAGAGTCGCACATCTCCATGCGGCCCACTGCCGATAAAGTTTGCACACCCCTGGTCTAGGCTAAATGTGTAGCATTTTCGGGAATTGACGAATTCAGTCAGTGGCCTACTCAACGCTCTACGCAGCAGCTGCTCGAACATCGCCTGTATTGTACTTCATAGGAACTCACGTGTAACAGTTATTTGTGATGGGAATATGGAAAATTGTTTTTGATAATGTAATTTTGGTTGCATTTTCTTTCCATTTACGGCAAAAATCGCATTCTGAAAACTGCAAATGTTACGGCATGCAAGAAGAAAGGCATATTGAAACGCGATATTGACGACAATTGCAGCTGTTTCAAATCCTGGAAGTTCTGGATGAGATCCAACGTCTGAGAAAGGTTAGACGCAAAATCATAAACTTTGTGATACTTGGAAATATGGACATTTTCTTGGCGTTTCGATGGCTCTGCCTCAGTAAAGATCTAAAAGAAAAATTGATTGGGAAATAGGTGTTGACATAGTATGATGACAAGTGCCCTTCTATGAAAGCAATAATTGAAATATATTGAAGATAGACACGAAGCTATGCACTTGCTCCGGAATGACTCATTCTTCTCTTGCTTCTGATAAGTCAGAAGCAAAGAAAGACACACTCTGCAGTAAATCAAAGAAGATATAGTTCCCTGTCAAACTGTTTCTATCGCCCTGTCATTCTATAAAGGTAGATAAAGAAAGCCTCGTTTCGCAGCTGGCAAGACTGTTGCCCTTGGTCCTTACGCGCTCCAATGGGATATGCATGCTTTTCGAAATATACTTGTTTCCGTGCAATGCAAGGATGCGTATTGTTGTGGTAACTATGCAAACAAATATATTTCTTATTGATGATTGTATCATCGTATATCGTGTTGTTATTCAGGGAAATCTCCGGTACTGCGGGAGGTGAACACATTTTGTAATCTCTGGTATAAATGAACGGATAAGAAAATGAATTTTTCCCGAAACTACCTGCTCTTCTCATTGAAGCTTGGAAGTGCCCATATGCTGTCCAATACATGACATGTTAGTCCCATTGAACTTGAGTTGCATTATTTCGAAATGGATTAGGGACTTTCCCGTAAGAATTCGATGCAAATAAATCTCCTCAAGTGGAATACCATCCTACTAACGAGTCTGAGGTTCCACCGCTCGCAATTGCTTTTGTCACCAAATTCCCTACTTTGTGAACATATACTGCATCCCTATTAGCAAATGTGGAGTTCCGTTTACATTCGTTTAAAAGGTACAGTGAGGTGTATGTATAGTCTTTGCAGTCCCATAAAGGACCACTTCACCACACATAGGTACCCACCGAGCCTAGGTTGTCAAAGGAAATTGCGAGGAAGGGAAAACTTAAAAATAAAAAGTGGGGAAAAAGTGGCAATATCAGCACATTTCTCCAAACAGATAATAAATGACATGGTGCATATTCCTCATGAGTCCACCTGTTATCAAACTGAAAGGATTTATAGCCGAGTTCACCTAAATTAATCCTACTGATTCACGGCGCACCGTGACAGGCCAGAGTAATAAAAATTAAAAGGAAATAATATATATACATGACTGCGCTCGATACGATGTCATTTTCCCGGAAATAAAAACTGGATAGCGCGAGGCGACCTTGAGGAGGCAAGCATGAAGGAATTGAGCAGGAAGGTAGCCGACACGGGCCACCTGGAGCCAGATAACAACGCCCACGTCGGTTGAGTTAGAGTCGATGACCTAATCAAGCCAGGGTTCAAAGTACATCCATTATGGCCCCCGCCAGTTCTGTGCGACTTTGTGTGCATGAGTGTGTCCCCTCTTTCCTTGCTTTCGTCCTATCTATGAGTGAAAATTACGGTAAAGTTTGCCTGCTTAAGATGAGACTGAGAATAATAGAAGCAACCTGGCATTGTCGTTAACCCAGGCCTATAACAAGTCATGCACAAGTCCAACCCAGGTTTAACACTAGGCCAATAAGTTAGTCTTACATGGACGTCATCCTCCTCCCTAGTCCAATGTACGGGCATACATTTATGGAGATGCGCTTACCACTTGAGCCAGACCCAAGCTGTTTCCCTAAGGTCAAGATTAATACTTCTCGATATAGCCCCTAAGAAACATGGCTTAGAGTGCTCTTATGAAATATAACATCTCTCGAAATCAAGTCAATGACCTTTCTGAATGAATATTTCATTTTGAAAACGTTACCAATTAAGTAGTCACAAATGGTTTCCAAAAAAATACAAATGCCAATCAACTATACCACCATTTATGGAAGCTGATTTGCTCCCACTCGGAAGGCAACTCATCACTGAAAATATAAGTTCCAGAAATGCTAGGGAGCATAGGTTTCTCACAACTCTTTCAAACATAGGGTCATATTTTCAAAAGGCTACTAACAAGGTTCAGACTTTCCAAAGGCACGGTCATGGAATTAGTGAGACTGCTAAATGGGTCCTAAGTTGTGCGACTTTGAGAAGTCGCGCAATCCCCGTTCCACAGCAAGTGTGCGCATATTTTCGATTCATGGCTACAGGTCATTTCCAAAGAAGCGATGGTGACTTGACTGGACTGTCACGAAGCGCTGTATCTGTGGTTGTGCAGTCAATCGCTACAATTGTAGCGCGTTTGCACCCGCAGTCCATACATTTTCCAACGACAGAACAAGAATTCGAAAGGAAAATGGAGGACTTCGCTCAAAAACGCCGTTTTCCAGGCGTTTACGAAATGATAGACGGCACACACATTCCCATCAAATCACCAGCTGAACTGTGTTGCTTAAAAACACTGTACTCATAAACTGTTTTCATTGCTCGAAAAATATGAGCCTTAATGAAGAAAAAGATTAATTCATTTTTCAAGTGGGTTAAACTACTTTTACTCTTAATAGCATGTTATAATCGTTGTAGGTGACGAAAATGCATCGAGATTTATGAATCGGAAAGGATTCACTTCCATCAACTGCCAAGTTATCTGTGATGCAGATCACTACATCACAAATATTGTCGCGCGATGGCCTGGCGGGACACACGACAGTCGAATCCTTCGAGAAATGTCTATTTTATTGTCCTCTATGGCATTTAATGTGGCCATATGGGTCCTTCGGACTCACTTTTGTATTTTTTCCAAAAAAAAGGTAACGATCACTTCTTGTGTCCGACCTGCTACTCCACCTATTCTTTCACCATTTATAACCCCGTGAAACGGCACATGATGTGGATTTTTAGTCAATTACACGATGGCTATATGACGTGAATACAACGTGGGTCCGTCGAATCCAACTTAACCGTCTATGTTGCTCCTAATTGGCCTAAAGAAGGTTAAGAAGAAGTTACATGTGAAAGGCCTGTAAGTACGAGTAAAAGTGTTTTCATGAATCTAAGAATGGCTGAGTAGGTAGCAACGGAAAAAAAACGACATGCACAAGATATTTCATGAGAGACGTTAGAAGAATAATAATTAGACATCAGGTGAAGACCACATGCTTGCATCCAAACGTCAATAATTAGTTTTATAGCATGCAGCGGGAGTGGCTCTTCCTTACTGGATAGTGACAGGAAGACACATGTTAACAAATGTGTGCAACGAAAGGGCGGAATGAGATTCAGATGCAGGAATGGCTTCTTTACTCGAAGGCAACGTTATTAATATCTGTGGCTTAGTAACGTTGAGAGATAATGATAGTCGCGGACACAATCAGTCTCATTAGCGAAAGGGTAGGGCTTAGGTTTCACTCCCGTGTGATGCCATCACGGAAAGGGCTTTCCCGATGGATTCAAGCAATAATATATATTAGCAAGAGCTAGATTCATGCTTGTCTAAGGCCCGAATTCACATTTAATTTTGGGAAGGTGAGGAGGCCTTCAAGTTGACGAGCTATTTTAATCCTCTTATACTCGAGTTATCTTATTCAGCTTTCGGACCTAAATCTGAACTTTCTTTAGGTACTCGAATTGGAAGATTTAATTATTATCTGTAAACAGTCAATAGGAAAATAGTTATGAGGACAATTATTCCCGGTAATCTAGAATAAAGGAAAATAAATTGACCACCTAAGCGCATGGGTCATCTTCAGCCCTACTGCCTTGGTTTGATAGACGAGATTCACTGTTCATTCGATGACGTTACAGACATTCGGGGAGTATTTCTAACACGTTACACTGTTTATGTGAACGAGACGTTCCCGGATTTCCGTAATGCAACACTAGTACTATTTTTTTGCATTGAAAACATTCAGCAGACAATGATTTTCATCGACTTCACAGTAAAGAGACACAAGGTTGCTTGCTCGGCACTTTCGCGAATCAGCTGGGTAATGTCGGGGGTGCTGTGCGTTCCTTGCTTCGAGAGGAGGGAGGTAGTCAATAAGTACCTGTTATTTTGCCTTTGAAGATAGTGCTCCCATAAATATCCTATTCAAGGAACTGGAGAGATGTCGCTCCTACTCTCCTTTCTCGTTGCGGCTCACCGCCATTAGTTCATTTCATTGCAATTAAACCTGGAAAAAAGATATTCCAGCCCATCGCGAGCCGAAAGATCAATGCATCCATGTCTCCAAAATTCTCAGAAGAAATCCTTATCGAGAGTCGAGATAGTGCGCTGTGATTCCACTGTAACCCTGAAGAGATTTCCTGGTATATCTTAGTTGATAGCCAGACAAAGAAGTACTTGATCAGTGTGGTGATTCATTGACATCTCTCTCTCTCCCCCCCCAAGCTTAATAAACATATTACCGAACATCGTTTGTTCATTTAGAACATAACTGCGTATGCGGAATTATTCCCTCTAAAATGAAGGTTCGGATTGAACCTTGGCTTCTACTGGTAAACTTTTGTCGAAATATGTTCGTTAAATTAAGCAAAACAAGATACATAATTTTAACATTCCAGAAGCTATCAGAATCGTATGGCGTTGTCAAGGCAGAGCATCAATGGAATGATCTAAGGAACTCACAAGATCTCTCCAACTAGAAACCATTAAGCAAATGTGGTGGAAAATGGTTCTAAAACAAGCGTATCGCGACTGTGGGCCGGCAATGACAATCGAATGATCAAAAGTGACTCGGGGATACGTCGCTCTACCGCCATGGCGTCTGCCATTCCCTCCAGTTCGTCTGTTGCCTTTCCTCATCCTGTTGCTTATGGCTGGACATGGAGTGTCAGATGTGTAGGAACTTCACAGCAAACTGAATATTTAGGGGAGATGTCAAGACATTCGGTCGAAGTACACACGAGTTCATATAACACATATGTATCCAAATACTTTAATAACCGCCATTCTCAACATAATGGAGTCATAGTCGAAGCAGATGTCGTTAAATGTTCCCGATCCAGGGCAACAGATCTAAACTCAGCAGTTGGTATGACATGTCCCTCATGACAAACCGAGCATTTTGTGGTATAATGCAAATAATAAATCAACAAGCTGCAGCTGAAAGCAAACTTCCTGTCACACATTATGCACCATTCAACATTACAAATAAACATATTCTTGCGTAACCACTTACCACTTCCAACCTCTTCCTTCCTCCAAAAAAGCTGGTCCGCATACGTTATAAGAGGTTTCACAGGAAAAATCATTTTCTGTCCATGATAATAGGAAATCTGTCGCTCCTATAGGCCATGGGAATCCATGTTACTCATCAGGAGAAGGATAGGCCTACACTATCAGAAAATAAGATATGGTATTCAAACATGGGCGAAGACGTGAACGGCAAGAAGTTCCATCATAGACTTAATCATTCCCTGATGGTTCGAATTGGGCCTATGGTGATAAGATCTTGCCTATCGAACCGGGAAAAGAAAACCCAGTTGCAGTAGTGACGTCATGTTTGGGTGCCTACGATTGGTCCCAGCACGAGTCGATTGCGATTGGTCGGTTGTCGTTGTCGGCCCACTGTCGCGATATGCTTATTTTCCAGGTCGCGCAAGGCATTGACTTGTATAGAGTTCATTCTCCAACAGTTTAAAAGCCGATCGGTTCTTGTTCGTCGAAAGAAATCGTATTGTATTGGAAGTGAGTGTGAATCCATGTTATATGCCTTCCCGAGTACCGAAACCGCTTTGAAATTGCACAAACACCTAATGGTTCGAATCTAGAGGTTAGTCCGAATCATTATTTTTTGGCGACTAGCTTTGAGGGAGGTGATTCCTATCTCAGAGCGTGGTGTTGAAGGTAAAAACCCGATCACGCGTCATCTCCTGTTTTCTTTTTCTCTGATTTAGTCCTCATGGGTACTATGATTTGAATGTGGCGTTGTATGCGACAAGCCGTCCCACTGCCCCTGGATTTCACATATGAAATAATGAAACTCCACGGACTTCTCTTCATTGGTCTGGCATAGGACAAATGTCGACAAAAAATTATCAGCTTGTATCTTTAAAAAAAAGGAAAGGATATTTAATTATTCGAATATTCTTCTCATATGATACATTGTCCTCTCGGTCTAAGTAATTCGTTAGGATTACATTAAAGATTAGACCTCTTCCAGTACTTCCATACATTATTACTTCGAGTAAAGACGAGCTTTCTCTTAGTCTTGCAGTATCTGTTGGTTGTATCTACGCGTAGAATGTTAGATGTCGAGAATGTATTTTACTCCCAGAGTAAAAACTGGGTACTTTTTATTCACAAACGATTTCCACTTCAACTTTATTGATTCATAGACAGTGTATCGTGAACAGCATATCGTAATCTTTCAGCTTTGACATTATGGCTTCAGTCGAACATTTAGCGCAGATGTCAGGGATTAGAATCCTTATCAGAAGAAAAATGGCACATGAAATATACTAGCGTTCTGAAGAAATGTTACAAGATAATGTAGGACTTGTCCGTATAGTAAGAGCTGCGATGACATTAGTATATCTTTTGTGGAACAAGTCAACACCGCCTAAACATTATTTTAGGACATTTTTTTCCATAAAGCGAGGAGGGCTCAGTAAATAATGGACAGAAATGAATGCGAAAAGCATGTAGCTGTTGTATCAATGAGCAAGGGGGGATGTACCGATACCTAAATTTCCTCTGGACATTTTTTTAGGAGTAGCGAGAACAATGGATTTCTGCATGAGTGCAGTATATATTTACAAGGTTGCATATATGCTAACGCATTGGTGACGGGCCCCGAGAAATCACCTATGTGTTTATGGGAAATAAACGCTTGCAGCAACTGAGTGCTGCACAGCTGTGTGCTAGAAGGACCACATCTACGGAAACCCACCAATCTATATGAACATTGTACATAGAAATCTGCTCTGCAAGAATGTAGGTATACCCTGTGCCCCTCGCATGGGCCTTTTATTCCCTCATGGATGATGACGTTTAACCAAATGCTTCATTATAGGACTAAGGAAGTTGCTTACTGGCATGGAACAACACCACCTTTTTGGGTCGGATCCAGTCCCAAGTTGCCCTCCACCTACTTCGATCGCTGAAAGCAGATTTGCGAAGACATCATTTCAACGGACAAATACGTTTAATACCATGTCCGTTGGTGTCTAGTACACCAGCCTGCATACTTCTTGGTGATATCATGAGATATCAACCAACGTGTACGCCCGACCTCCTCCGGTTTTTATGTAAGCAATTAGCCCAGTTTCAGCCCCTTAGCCCATTTGAATTTACATGTGGATATTATGAACAACAACCGGATAATACATTCAAACGCATCTTGCGAGTAGTCCTAATGCTACAGGGTGGTAAAAATTTAAGTTAACCCTTTAACCTACAATTTTTATATCATTTTAGCTTAAAAACGACTAATGCTAGAGTCTCGATTACGGTAATTCATTCAAAATTGAGTGAACAATTCAAAACTAGCATACGAATATCACTTGAGCAAAAAAACACAACGATATTCATCAGAAAAAGATTTGACCGTTGCAATCGGTATGAAACCCCCAAAATAGAAAAGGCTAACGCAGAGTCATTCGAATAGTTAATGCCACATCTAGCAATGCTCAAAACAACCAAAAACTATCATGTTTTATATTCCGTCAGGGAATTTTTGAATCAGTATTATGATCTATGAGGCATTTCAGTCCAACCGATAAGAAAATTAGGTGCGTGATCGACAGTGATTTGATCGAGAAAATGCATGCATCATGATCTCATTGAGTATTAAAAAATAGGCGCTCTGGCGCAAATTGTTGTAAATATATTAAACCTCAAAGGTAGAACTCATGAGAGAAAAAGTGACACTATGGCCCTAATATTTGGCCCTAATTATGCTAGAACAGAGTTTTTGTACTCAGATGAAAGCTAATACTAAGCCCAATCCGATTTCATAAATTAATCGATTGAAATTATCATTAGACAGGGTGACATAATAGGCAGTTAATGGTGAAATCAGCAGGCACTCCAATTTTTATTTACACCCTTTGTGGTTAGTGATTCTGCAATTAAAATAAAGATTAATTAATAATAAAAAATAATAAATAATAACATTATATCATACAATTATGAAATAATAATAAAATTGTAGTGACTGCTGATTATACTAATAACTGCCCTATTGCTTATGGGCCAACCTATATTAAGCTATGCGTAGAATAACTTTTTTTTAATTACACATTTCCCATCAACGTCTCTTACAGGGGGAATCGGTTTTTGCAACATGCTGGCAATGGGTATTAATTTTTAACTGATTTTTTCAATCAATAAATATAAAACTTAAAAAAATATGCACTCATTTCCGCAAGTGATATTACTATGCTAGTTCCTAATTATTTACTCCATCGTTAGTGAATTGATACCGTAATCAAGACTGAAGTATAATGAGTAAAAATCGTAGGTTAGAAGGTGACGTTACACTTTCTCCACTTGAAGCATTCGATATACTGACCCGATGAGGCTTATTTGTGTATTTCCTTGTTTTGACGCATAATAAGCCTGTATGCCAAATTTCATCAAAAGCGAAGACATCCGAGTGCTAATTTGCCAAGGTTTTGGCCGATTTTCAACGAAATGACTCCGTATGACTGCTTTCTGGCATCATCATCCCTTTGAAAACTGTCCAGAGGACTGTTATCGGTACAATCTTTAGTGTTCTGCTTGATTTTCACCTTCCTTCCTGCTCATATTTATTAATACTAAGCGTTCTTTGCATAATGAAACATTGGAGTCAAAGCCTTTCGCCTTTTTAATTCATTCACTGTTGAACAGAAAAAATCTCAGCCTGTACTCAGTTTTCAACTGGTACTCTGGATCTATACGCATCAAACAACGTAGTGGTACACATCGTCCCATGTCCTTCCGCTTAGCATATGGCCTGGAAAGGCATGGTCTCATGATTCCCTTGCTTCAGGCAACAGTAGTAGAATTCTAGATTAGATAGGCGTGAGACCTATCATTGTGAATCATTTCCTATCACCATTTCATGCCTGATCGTAACGTTCAAAGTCCAATGAGTTTATTCCATAAGTGGTTCCAATGAGGTTTCAAAACTGACACTGAGTCGGCGATGAGAAGTCATTGATCGGGATGATGTCTCCTTGTAGTCGAAGTTTAAAAGAGAATCAGAGAAAGAATCGGTATCATCTCAACATCTTGTACGGTAATCACCCCGGTGATTAGCCGGTCTCCAGCTCTTGGCCAATGAGGCTCAAATCCAGCATATTTAGTTTATCTGGCTGGTTCCACGCTTTCCATGAACATCTGTGCATGCGAGAACCGATTAATTGCATTTCTCGGTGTGTGCACGATGTTTTTTTTCTCTCATGGTAGACGCACGAGCATTTTTTTTCGGAAGATGAACAGCACGCTTCCTCAACCGTTGCGCTAAACTATTGCCTCCCTTCATCAGCTTCATTTACTGGCAAAACGTTCTTGCAACAGGTGAGTTCTCCTAAATTCTCATTTTCATTTTGAATAAAGAAAAAGTTCTGATACTCATGTTTTAATCATGGGGAAATTCTGTTTTTTTTTTTCGGTGTCCATTATTTGGGATTTTGGTTGAGCCTCACCCAGTTACTGGCCACCAATCCTGAAACTGGCTGCGTAGGAGCTTTATAATCGTTCCAGATGCTGGCCATACTTGAAACACACTCGAAATGGATTCATGCCCCACCTTTACTCCCCTTCTTCTTCCGGTCTCTTCCGCCTCCATTTCTGCCCGGCAAGCGATACACAAAGGCATTCGATTTTCGATTCCGGGTCATTATTCACCACTTCACTTGCATGCCGATTCTTCCTCTGATTCTCCTTTAAACTTCGACTACAAGGAGACATCATCCCAATCATCGACTTCTCCTCCAGCCACTCATCCCTTTACTGGATTCGTTTCCTCATCAGTTTCGCTACCTGCAGGCCAGTAGTTCTTTACTATGTTTTTTAAATGTGTTTTTTCTGTGTTTGTATCTTGTTCATGTTGAATCGCTGCGTGTTTTGATTGTGAGAAACATCGAAACCCATCTATTTCTTCAAACCCTGTTAAACCTTCGTAATGTCAAAGCCATAGTCACTGGTGAATTAAAATTGTCACATCTCCGTCACATGATTGCACTGCAATGCTAATTAAGTTGACCTCCTTATGGCAGCCGGTAGAGATGCCAAAAAACCATAGGCTTAGATGTATTCCGATGGAGCGATGGGCGGTTTGTTCCGGCTCTTCCATACGGGCTACTACCTCTATATTTTCCGTGCCGAGGACAACTGTAAAGCTTCGTACTTATGGAAAAGGAAAAGCTCCAAGAGGCCGAAGCCCAATTTTGACAGCCGGGAGGAGAAAATGCTGGTGTATTGGATAATGTCCTTCCAGAAAAAGGATTTCCAGGAGGCCCGAGGACGTCCAAGACAGCGTAAAGTGCTTTCAGGAGGCGGTCAGAGAAAACCCTTACATTGACAACCGACCAGGGAAGAAGTGGCTTTTTCCTTTTAGATGAGGAATCCTGACCTGTCCTTTCGCATACCAACAGGCGGAACAAGAGCGTCTGCATGTGTTCCGGAAACTTATACCAAAGGTTTGTTTCGAACTGTCCTGAAGGAGATCACTTTGGAAAATGAGTTGGTAGCATTGGAAGATTCCTATTGTATCTGGAATAAAGACGAGTCGGCTTTTCAGTTTTCCTACAAGGGCGACAAGTATTCAGCTCACATGAATGTGAGATGAATGTTTGAGGCAACTAATGCATAACGCCTTTTTTTTGAGACGTGAGTTGTGATAAAGAAAGAACTTATGGCGAAATAGCTCCTATACTCAGTCTTTACCCCGCTATGGTACTACCGTGGTATTCTCAATATTTTTTCCAGTTAAGAACAAACTTATATTTAAAAGGTATTGATGTTACTCCCTATCAGGAGCATAAAGGATGTTTCTGAAATTCCCAATTTGGTACACTATGATTCTTAAGTTAATTTAGGTATAAAGTTAATCTGAGAAATTAAATATCTCCAACATTTAGCAGTATATGGTTCAGAGGATGAATGATTCAGCTACATTATCCTTAATAAAATTAGTGAACTATTATGAGGATTAGGGGTAAATCAGTATCGGATGCATTTATTAACTATTACTGGGTAACGGAGTGTAGCGTTAAAAAGGTCCTCTAATACGCGATCGACTAGACCAGGAGTCAGGAACGTATGGCTCATGAGCCAAATTTGGCTCACGAGCCGAAAAGTTTTACTCATTGAGTTATGGTTGAGAATATTGGCTTTTCCTCATGTATCAAAGAATGCACACCTCCGTTTGCCAGCTTCAGGAAAAATTATGTTGTTCTAAAAATATTTTTGCTCACAAGCACTTAGCTGAACCGTAATGTGGCTCACTATGACAAAAAGGTTCCCGACCCTTGGACTAGACTTTCGGGTGTTGGAGTTCTTCCGTTTGCAAATAAGTATTTGTCACTTTTATCGGCTCCGATTGAGCGATATGAAAAACTCCTGAATAAAAATACATACTTAGATTTCATTTTCACATCGCACATCGTTCCTCTGGATACTTTATTCCCACAGAAGTACTGAATGTGCTGAAAAATACAAGTTTGTGAGATTTATATCTGAAATATACATTCATTGACGATTTGTTTAAACCCGAAAGTTTCTCAGGGATGGAGAAGGTCTTCCGCAAATTTCCATCGATATGGTTGGTCATATTGGCCCTCATCCCGAACCCGTTGAAGCAGACGGTCAGCATGGATTTTTGGCTTCGATATACCTGGTGGACAAAAAAAAAGTTTCGAAATTCGTGCGGCTGCAGACGGCGTTGCATTGCCAGGCATCGTCTTGAAATTGTGCGTCATTCCCAAAAAAAAGTTAGACGGCTTTAGGAAAATTGCAATGAAATTCCTCTCTATGAACATGATTAAGAGCTCTTTCCGTACAATTCGTCAAGTGAGCGAGTGCGTCAGTGCGTTTGCTGGCGTGCTGCTTCGGCCTGCGATCCAAGGAGGACATCCGTGGAGGACCCATCAAGGAGTTCTTTCTTTCTGTTCAGGCGCGTTTCTTTGCATTCTTATAGTCTATTTTAGATCGCGCGGGGGAAAATTTTGCACTCTCGTAGTTTACAACCAATTGCAATGATGTTTTTGTTACAATACCTGCAAACATTGCATGTAAAAGTCTGTACATTTCCTGCTGGTAGCTCATATGGTACTCTATCTGCAGGCGTGCAAAATTCGATATTTTTTTGTCTACCCGATAGTTTCATTAGTTGGGACAATAGATGGATTATGATGGCTATGTGTAGCGACCATAGGACTGAAGACGTAGGACACAATTGAGCAGGGTTTCCGATCGAAATTCCCAGTCAATAATGCATATTTACAGGGTGTGTAAGGAGTTAACATCGGGAAGATTGACTTTTCAGGATACAACATACGAGGCTTGGCAATAAAGTTCCAAGACTGATTTTTTTGTCTGTCAATATCACAAAAAATAGTTTCATTCCATGGACTGATATATTAGACTGTTCGGCAGTGTCGTGTCAGCCCTCATCTGACTAGCATCTTGAATGAGAGTTTGGCTGGCAATGTAGCAGTTCAATGTGTAAGGCGTTAGTCATATTCCCAGAGTGAAGCAATGCTTTATCACATTTTGTCTCAAACTGATGAATGCAGCTGCGGTAACCCATGAAACGTTGCTGAAGTGTCTTGAAAAGTTTATTGTAATGCTGCAATAATTTTGAATGACCTTCAATGCCTTTAGCAAGTAGTGAAGACACTCAGATCCAACTCAACCCCAACCATCACCAACCATTCACCCAAGGGATGGCTGAATCAGTCATTATTTTCAATGTCTCATCATATTCAATATTCTTGAGATATGATGAGACAACTTATTAAAACACTTCTTGCAGCATTTGATGGATCGCTGCAGCTGTATTCCCGGATTGAGACAAAATGTGATGAAGCATTGCTTCACTCTGGGAATATGGCAGACGCCTCTCATACTGAGCTGCTACATTGTCAGCCAAACTGACATTTTCTTTTCATTCAAGATGCTAGTCAGATTAATGTTGACAAAACACTGCCCAACAGCCTAATCTATCAGTCCATAGAGTGGAAATAATTTTTTCTGGTATTGATAGACGCACAAAAAAATCAGTCCTGGAACTTTATTGCCGGACCTCATATATCAACCTGACCCAAACCATTCCCGAAGCAGTAATGAAGCTAAGAAATTTGACATTTCGTCTTAAGTGGCTATAGATGCAAATATATTCAATTCTGATGCGATATATTGAAGATGAAAGCCACATTTGTCAGCAAAGTTCGCAGATGCTACCTTGTAACAGTCTTGTCGAAGATACAGCAGTGCTTGCAATGAATCTTCGTGATCCAAATTATATCTACCGAAGCATTTTGCACTTAATTCCAGTTTGTTGTGTTTTCATTATAAAATTTCTTGAAAGTCTCAGAAATAAGTGATGAATGATTTTCGTGATGAATGATTGTCGTTATGGCTGAAAGTGCCGATATCGTGTAAAAGTACACTTTCTACTGTTTATTCAGTTACGCTGCATAGGAAGTTCATGCTTCTTGTATCATATTTTGCAGAGAATTGGCGATATACTGTATTTGAGCTTTAAATTATGAGCGTGACCAATCGCTGAAACCATATATTAAAAAGTCATATGCAGACATTTTCATTCTGAGCCAATTTCGGATGAAAATGGGGAGGAGAGATGTTGAAAAAACTAAGGGAATGAAGACATTCCAATTTCCATATTTGGAGAGATGCATATTGCAAGTCGAAGAGAAGCAGGTGAGCCGTACAATTGGAAAAGTGCACGGTTCTTGGGACTAGTCTGAAGTGAATCGTTTTGCTAGATTTCATGGAAATATTTTTCTGAATCACTCAGGAGGATATTGAAACATCCGAATATGGAAAGGATCTTCCAAATGTTCGGAGCGATGTGGAAAGACAGAAGAAAGAGCACTACGCCATCGAGAAATTCCAGTCAAAAATTGAGCGCTGCCTGCTAGACAAGGTAAAACAATTATTCACTAATCATAGAAATTAATTTCGAATAAAGGGCGGGATATTACACTAGGTATGTTCACTTACCTTCGGGTACAGCTTCCCTTGTCCCCCTATTGCTTCACTCAGATGCTAAATTTTCATTACGTTAGTAAGCTTTAAGTATCCATGGATTTACACAGGCTAGACATGTATGTCTTTTACTATCATATTCCAGAGGAGATTTCCAGGGGAAGAAACGTCCCTATACTCGCAGAGGCTTCTTCATCTCCAGAAGTCGTATGGGGAGCTTCTTCTAAGTTCAAAGAAGCGCATATCCCACCTGGAAGAATTGATGGCTTTTCTTCAATCAACCATAAATGAATTACTTTGGCTGAATCAGAAGGAACAAGTGGAGGCAGCTCGTGACTGGAGCTCACGCAATTTAGATCTGGTGGAAGTACGGGAGTATTATAGTGTGAGTTTAATCAATGGCTACGCGGAAGCTTCATGAAAAGACAATATCGATGGTGTCGTGCTAAAAGACCCTAAGAGCACTGGGGCTGGTTTTCAGGAGAGCAAGAAAATACTGCAGCAATTAAAAAAAAACATGCAGCCTCACTGCCTGGAACTTTTTTTGCTGGCCGTTAAAACGTAAACGTCTATCGCTTAGGTTTTTCTTAGACGCGGTGATAACGAATAAAAGCAGACCAGACGTGGCATGAAGAAAGCCCTAAAATGACACTTTGGGCCTACTTGCACGAACCACGGATATGGAAAAAATCTAGATTATGAATTAACATAATCTAAAAATAATTAACATAATATACAAATAATAATAACACATGATTTTTAAACTCTATCGTGGAATGTTCGAAAATGCATATTAGTTTCTTTTGTGAGTGATGTCTGCATGCTCTCTGTAGACCCTGAGGATTGACATAGAGCGACGGAAGAACCGGATAAATGCTGTGCTTCATCGAGGGGAAAGTCTGATTTGGCAGAATCATCCAGCAACTGAAGTAATTGTCTCCTATATGAATAACATGAAAACAAAGTGGTTGCAGATAATACACCTTCCTTCATCTGTGGAGACCTTTCTACCGCATGCAGTTGCATATCATGAGTTCTTCTCTGATGCACAACAACTTTCCGAACGGATTGCACGGTAAATTCCCTTTAACTGGTTAACGACCAAATACATATTTTCATTCTTTTATTAGAATTTAGTTGATGCGTAATTTCAAGAGGTATTTGAACCCTACATGGGATCCCAGAGGACAATCTTAGTTGCCTGATGAGGGAGCTCAAAGTTCCATTGGGATGGGTGCTATGGGTTACTTTGGATAAGCCACATTCAACGGGAATGAAAGGATAGTGCTGAATTTCAGCGCTGCTAATAAACCGACCATTAACAAAACCTCATCCCAAAACGAACCAACCCCAAGGTGCACATGGCTCTGTCTGGAACTGTGAAGCAGAAATTGTTTATTTTGTTTCCGTTTTTGTGGATTTGTGGAAAAAAGTGGCGCTATTAAAGGGTGCGATAGCAAAGACCTGGCAATGACACCATTTATTTGAGGATCTTTCAGAAAAAGCCAAATTCGTTTAGATATACAATTACAGACCTTGAAAGTATATTTCTAATATATATAGACGATCGCGACTGACTGACTGACTGACTGACTGACGCTAATTCTAACCATGTTCCAGAAAGGTTAGAAATCATAGAAATCTGAAACTTGGTACACATGTACCTTTCCGGGTGCAGAGTTCAGAAAAACTCCGACTTTGGAGGTACATGCCCTGGGGGTACACATTTTGGGGGGAGAAGTTTTTAGAAAATATATATTGTGATGGATAAGGATGTCATCAGAAAAAACCATTTCGGTGGTGTACTGGTAGCAGATCGGACTGGTAATCGTGAGGCCAGGGTTCAATTCCTAACCATTCCATGCCTTTTTTTTTTCTCTTGCCTTCCATGTCCCATTGCTTCAATAAAACGGAGAGACATGGAAAGCTGAAACGTGGCATGGACGTTCCTACTGATACGATGAGTTCAGGAGAAATGCAAAATTTTAGATCCATGCCCTGGGGGCATATTTTTGGGGCCGAGGTTTTCAAGTATTTTTTTTTGTCCTGGTGTATAGAGCTAGTGTGGAAAGATAAAACTTAGTACATAATTACCTACCGGGATGCTGTGTGCAGAAAAATTCAGACTTTGGAATGAAATGGCCTGGGGCATGAATTTCAAATGGAGAATGTTTTCGCATAATGTTTTCGTAAAAAATGAATGAATTAATAACTATCCAAGTTAATGCAGCGCCGAAGGCGCGACCATTGCCCATGATCATACTAGCGAGTTTGTTTGCCCTTCGGGCAAACAAACTCGCTAGTATGATCATGTGCTTCGACAGAAGTTGTGGAGAGAGACGACCAAATTTTAGAACATTAGCTGATCGCCAAGCCTTTACACGACTTCATGATCTGATAATGTATGACCTACCTATTTTTGTAATTTTTCCAATTAGCCGGGTTTATTGAAAAATTTATTCGCATGAAGTTTGACTGGTGGTCATTAGTGAAGTTCCTATCGGAACAATATGATTTTAATGCTGCCAAAAGTGCCAATAAATATCTGATCCGGGGGTCATCAGTCAAGTGCTTTATGTATAAAAGGGCATAGGTGTCATAAAAAATCAAGGTGGGAGAATAAATTTCCCTAATATTCACCTTTTAAACTGGGAATTTCTGGCCTTCTTTTTCTATACATTGTGCCAAGATTCTGATATAATGCTATTAATGACTGATTTTCAGACTACAAGAAAACCTCATGGTGGAATTTAGTCGATCCGACTTCCCTTTGAAGGAAGGGGAACTCCGTATGGAAAAATTGCGCAACATCAGGGATGATCTTAGTCACTGTTTGCATGGGGTTTTGACCATTAAGGAGAGAAGCCAAAGAGTAGTAAGCCTGAAACGAAGGAAAAACCATCTCGCTGGGACTTTAACTGCTACCGCCATATGTCAGTGCAAGCAGGTGGTTGCATGATGAAGCTTCAGTCTTTTGAGAAATGCCACATATCCCCTTAGTAAATGAGAAAGGCTCAATCGTCTTTTTCAGATGTCTGTTCACAAGTGGGAAGAGTGCATTTTGTGGAAAAACTCTCACTCGGGTAAGCAGCATTTCGAGAACATAGCAAGTGTGAAATAACAATTTCAATGTGTGCTTTATAATCCTATCGATCAATAGAAGCCAAGGACGCAGCAGAAAGACTTTCACAAGAGTATTACAATTGCGTCAGCCTTTGGGAAGCAAAGCAGAAACAAATGATGTTAAACATGCTGTTTGCCACCACCAAAGAGGTTCTTAGCTGCACATACGAGCAAGTGAGTTTCCAGGTCATGTCTTATAATCGTGCCTTAACTACCTCAAAAAAGTTCTCATGAGACTTCGATTGCCCCGTAGTATATGACCATGACTCCTGAGCAAAGGGACTCAATCAAGAGTGGTCTCAATCAAGATGTGGAGAGGCAGATATCAGAGGTTATTCATACTGATCCCCGACTGAGCCGACTGAGAGATGAAATCAAAAGATGTAATAATCTCTTTTCGGAGTTTAATAAGAGAGTCCTCCGCGATAAAGGTCAGTTTTGAACTCCTGTGAACTTCTTGTCAAATTCAATTTAAAAAAAGTAAATTGTGTAGCGCACGCTTGATCAGAGAAAGAGTCTTTATTTACATCTATACATTATCATGTCCACGGAAAAATGTTCTTGCTGTTTTATTATTTAGAAGATGTGGCTAACATCTTCTCTCATGGCAATGTTCAGCATAACCCATTTAAAATTATACTACAGTGGAATAAACTTTGTAGTGTTCCACCAGTAATACGCAGCTCATGTTCAATGTAAAGGAGATAACTTTAATGTTGCATCCTTTGTTTGAGTTTTCGGAACTCGGGAATAAAATGCAATGTTTTATGACATGAAAAGCACTGTCGATGTCGACCACAAATGTAAATGATCAATTAATATCTCATTAGGTATTCATTATTGTTTCTTAAGAGTTGTACTGCTGTGTTCCGGTGCATTCAGTGGCATACCGCTTTTCCACTGCAACTAAAAACTTGAATGTGATTTAATAGGTTTCAATCGTGTTTCCTCTCATAATGATGTGAATTCCAAAATTAAGAAGCAAGATCCTTGAAACAAGCAATGGCTACGTGATAGTGAACCTCATGTGTTGCGTTTATGTTGAAGGCTTTATTCATGTTTTGCCAACCTGCTTTGCAAAAAAAAATGTCGTTCTCTTAACAAGTTATCCAGCCTAGCACAGACAAAATATAAATAAGGCGATGTGTTTTCTCATTCTGAGATTCATATAACAGGGCTTCAGACGAAAGATAGTCTCGGAATTCTCTTGAAACGGAGAAACTGTAAAATAACATTATAAACCTTTGGGGAGAGTGAGCCAGAAATAGAAGAGAGAATACCTATTACAGTATGCGGGGCCGAAATTCATTTTCTTATGGAAATAGATGAAATATAATAGCAATACCCTACATTGTCTTTGTAATGCAACATATGCATCTCACATGGAGTCTGGCGGAGTACTTCGAATAATGAAAGAATATTGATTGATTGCGTAGGCAATCACTATGCGGTTTTTACTATGGAATCAGCATCTAATGAGGAAAAAATAAAACATTCTACACATTTTGTGACTCTTACTTTGATCCCTTATCAGGACCTATTATTCCAAGGCAACGTAAAAATATGACCGCTTCTCATGTATATAACTCAATATGGATACTACTGTATTAAGATATCAGGCAATATTCTTCACATAACCATCATGACCTATGTATAGTTCCAATCCAAGTTGAAATTACCTATCGTTTCTATCGAACGTTTGCCTGGAGCAATATCTGATATGTTTGTCGTCACATCTAGACAGGAACTTGTTTGGTAAACAACCTCCGAGTGAAAGTATAATTCAGACTTCTAAAATACATTACATTTTCACCATATTGCACCTATAATTTATTGTTAGGAAAACCTTTATCTAAACGTTGTCAGGTATTTGTACAGATCATCTCTATAGCAACAATGGCATCTAGACCTGCTCCACACTACCAATATAATCTATCTAAATTGAAAACGTATCATCGCCTCTTCATATTCTGCACGTTTTTTCATAGTGAATAATTGTTCTTTCGCCAATTGTCAACAGATGCCCAGTTTAACATCGTAGAGGGCGTAGCCACCTCCCGGTCAGCATTGGATGATGAAGAGCTAAGCATGATATCTTGCTCTCCCAAAAAAGTGTGTTATGGGCTTGAGACCATCGAAACCCAAACAGTGCCTAAGCATGAGGTATTTGAAAAACAATTAACGCACAAATGTTCTTTGCACTCATCTTCCTATTGCATCGAGACATTCTGAAATAACTGGCATGCATGACCCATTAGGCTCTTGCTGAACAAGTGGAGCGAGATCAAGATACTTTTCCTGAAGATATGCTCAATGTTGGCGCCCAGGCTCACCAGCAGGTTCTGAATACAGCCAGTGGAGTTGTTTTTAATGTTCTTCCTGGCGCAGAAATATCCAATCCCAATCTGGAAAACCATCACTTTGATGGAGATGTGAGGAATTCAAGTCAGATTAGAAAATGTCTGCAAGTTCGAATAACTGAACGGTATGTCTTGCCTCCACATTACGTTTCATTGTCTCTCTTGGAATAAATAATAAGTAACATTGCTTCATGCGTAATTCTCAGGATGAAGATTTCGACAAGTGTATTCGTAAATCTTGGGAAGATCGATAGTGGCAGTAATATGCAGAATACGTGTGCCAGTCATACGGAAATGCAAATCAGTCACACATATTGTTTGGAGGCAGCTATGGTAAGTTGATATGCCTTTAAATTTTTTTCAATAGTATTTTCCCTTAAATATATTTTAAAATACATAATTAGGCATACTACATCGGATTTAGGCTGACACAATGCTGTAGTGATTCTTTGCCGTCAGTCTTTAATTCTGAAAATTTTATGTTAATAATTATGCCTAATGATTGATCTGCTGTTTAAGATTTTCATGTTCTAATATCCATTGTAGAGTGATCGAATTTAATCACTTTTACTCCAAAGGTTATACCATTTACTTTTCAGCTGGGATTGCTCACCAAACTGGTAAAATAATTATTAGTGGCAAGATTCCCAGAATTCTGATTTTTCAAGGTCATGCCCTCTCGTATTATATTTAAATGACGTTCTTTGCAAGGATGAATATGTTCGAATGACCTGACCCAGGGGGTCATTTGTGCAACCAGGCCAAATTCATAGAATTTTTATTTTGAAAGTTTCTAGTCGTCAGCGAACTTCCATATTCTCATTTGGGGAACTAGGATATATGTCGAATATTTCGTATTGCTTTGAGTAAAACTTGTTCACAATAAATTGAAAAGTCACTGTATTACTCAAATTTCACTCGAACAATCGTTCAAGCATGTAATATGGCATTTGCATGTGAATAAGTCTTCGGATTAGTACGCCTTTATGATTCTGCCACTATAAGAGGCTGTATTCAATTAGGGATCTGTAAAAAGATTTTTCTCACGATTAGAATGTTTAAAGCTGGTGTGCCCAAATAATCTACTAAATATTACTTCCAAAGGAATGAGGATAGAGACGCAGGAATTATAATGGTGATGTGTGGCTTCACAACATAAGCAAATAAATACATAATGTTGACAATTGAAAAACAACAGTCAAATAATCACAATTTGCAGTTCGGTCAATGATAGATATCGAAGGAACGGTATGAATAAGCAATTTTCGCGTTGTTCTTAAATTTTAGCTATCTTACTTCGCAAACAATCTCTCCATAGTACATAGCTTTCGCCTACGAAATAACAAAAAAAACCATTGAAAGTATACATTTGAAATAAAAACTGTTACTTGTCTTCATCCGGGCTGAAAGTGGGCCAATCGCACATCAATATCGTAGTATCCTTAGACTCATGGGGTTTTAACGTATGAAGGTCAGTCAAAAGCAAAGCAAGATAATTGCTTTATAATTCTTATTTTTCTCATACTGACATGAAAGACGACTTGTGTAAACCGAAACCGATAATATGGCCTCGGTTGTCGCACTACTGATGTGAGGCCCTGTATTATCAGAATGCAGACAAATTTAAGACTTGTTCAAGTTCGGTAGTTTTTTCTTGACGCGACTTTTCAACTTCTTGTGGGGCTCTTTGCGCCACTTCGGATTAGTTGTGGCGCCTTGTTCCATGAAGTCTGCAAGAAGAATCTCATCACGATAATGCAAAGCTTCACACCAGCATAGGGACAGCTGAGGCCATTCTTCCTTTGTTTATACTTGGCTACAACATCCTTCCCATGGTCCAGACCTGGCACTCTAACATCTCCTTTTTGGGTCCTCTCAAGGTTGGACGTAGGAACACAGCATTTGGAGGCAACGAACCAGTCCAACATGCCATTATATTGGCTTGATGAAAATAAAAAAAAATGGTTCAACATGACAGAATTCAAACGGTCAGAAAACGTTCGACGAATTTCATTGGATGTGACAGCGATGACTTGAAAAATAAGTAATTCATCAACCAGGATTGGGAAGGCATTCCCGTAATTTTGGTGTCAATAAAAAAAAGAGCGAAAAATAAATTACCGTGTATGACTTTTGATTCTCCTTCATGTTTCTCTCACTAACTTTTAAATGTTTATGAAGTAGAAGTTAAAAAAAATCGAAATGGAGTAGAAAATCGGATAGTTTGCTGTCGATAGGTATATTTCATTGCTGTGTTTCTATTTTTTAAATTCGGATAACTGGATGTTCTTTCATTCCATTCCATGTTTATAGAAATTTTACAAATATTCTAATATTTGTTGCTCTCCTTAAGCAACATGCAAGTGAAACAATAGAATGCAGCCATCCGGCGGATGCTGCAGCTGTCCAAGTGCATCATGCAGTCAAGGATGGATGTGGATTTCTCTGGACTTACTATATTTACGAACTGAGACGAATGGGAAAGCAGCTGAAGCAACGTTTTGAACGTGATGAAGACCATTGTCACAAGCTTCTGAGAGACTTGCAGTCTGATTTGAATGACATCACCAACCTCCAGTGGGTCATCACATTTGTATTTATCTCCCAATCGTAAGTCACGTTTTACGAATTCGACTAATTAGCCAGCCTTCCTTCTCTGTTCAAAGGTCAGCGTTGAATAAATTTGAGACATGGCTATTTGATGCAAGAGAGAAACTCAATATCGACGAAGAAACCCTCCTCAATCAGCAGAAGGTGCAAACCCATAAGGATAACATGGGAAACATGGGAGGTATGATGGGGCATCAAAGACATCGTCCTTTCCTACCCATGGGAAATGTAGGAAAATTTACTTTCCCTTCCACGCTAATATGATCTCATAGATACTTAGTCAGATTGACCCACTAATATTTAGACGATAATCTCATTCCTTAGGCAACATATATTCCGGGTGATTTTTTTGCCAGTGGAACCCGTGAGAAAAACCCTAACGTTCTGCATAATGAATGCAAGTTGAAATTTGGTATACATTGAGACCTGGCCATGTAAGAGTCATTTTCCGTTCAACACATTCTGGAATTGATCCCATCGTTCTCTGTGCCCAATTGAACACGACGCTGTAAGTTTTCAAAAGTACTCCTTAAAACATTCAGAAGAATTTCTCAAATCCTGATTTTAATGATCTGCTTTAGCTGTGAAATGGCGTGAGTGTTGTTTCGATTAACACTAACCTTCAAGAAACCCCCAAACAAGTAACGAGGTGTGTGAAATCAGGATATCTTAGTGGCCACAAATATTCACGGAACAACATTAATTTATCCTTGCTCTTCTCTGATGTAGGTTATTTGTAACCATCATTTAAGAAGTAACATTGGGTGTGTTCAAAGTAATCGTAGTCAACGAATTCATCAAAATGGAAAAATCAAATAATCATTACTGAAAGGACGCTATTAACCGGCACCATTCTCCAGCAAAATGAAAACATGATAAGCAGCATTCCTCACATTTCCTTTGTTGCATTTTGCAATACTTTTAAGGACATGTAGCGTCATATTCAATTGTGCATAGAAAACGAGGCGAATCCCAGCATCTGGTGCTGGAAAAGTTGTTTGTACATGGATGGATCTTGTTTCCTGCTAAAGTCCAACATACTAGCTTCATTACATAGGAAGGTATGACATGTTATTGATTTGCACTAATAAAAAGGCACCTAGTATTTTTGGCCACCTCATCCCAATTGGGGATCATTTTTTGCCAAAAACCAACTAACAAAGTCGTGCTTATTATACATCCTACATCATTGCACTATTCCTCTATCAAGTCGATACCATCTGCAAAATGATTTATATTTTGTCTACAGCACCCAGAACCCTTCTTTGAACTGGATTTTTAAAATGCTTTCGCTTCGGCAATTGAATCTTCCACATACGAGGTCCAATAAAAAAAAAGTTAGCAGAATGATTTTATTAAAATCAGAGAAAATGTTATATTCGAATGCGCCTTCACATGAAATTCACCTTGAACCATCCTCATTCCCTCTCCAGAAACTTGCCCACGCAGAGTTGCAGGTTTTCAGCAAAACACTTGCTCATTTCAAACCAGTTATTCCTATTTTGACACTCAGGGAGGTAACAAGGAAAACGAATATATGAATATAAAATTTTATTTTAATTAGGGAAGGCGCATTATGAAACCCTTTTTATGTTAAAACAGGCTTATGCAGAGAATGCAATGCGAAAAACGTAAGTTTTCAAATTGTATAAATTACTTTGTGATTGCCATGAAAATGTGAATGCTGGTGACAGTTAGCAGGCGAAAAACCAGTGTCACTGAAAAACAAACCATTCAAGTTCATAATTTGATTCGCCAAGACAAAAGTTAGCTGATGCACTTACTTAGACGGTAAGCATTTCACGTAGAAGTTGCCACTCAAGTATTTCAGAAAAATTGAAGGTGAAAATATTGTGTGCAGCTTGTGCCAAGATTGCTCAGAAGGGATCCAAAGGTTCAGAGAAGAAACGCCGCACAGGACCTTCTGACCACCTCTCCGAAATACCAAAATGTATTGGACTGGATTATCACTGGGGATGACACTTGGTCGTTTTCATACAGTCCAGTTATCAAAGAACTGAATTCACAATGGAAAGACCCCAAAAAGGTTTACATGCAGAAGTCACGAGTCAAGAGCATTTTCATTGCCTTCTTTGAACAAAAAGGAATAATTCATTCATAATATTTCCCTTAAGGTCAAACAGTGACAAAACATTTTTCTTGGAAAAGAAGACTTCCAGATGCAATCCGCTGCCGCCTCGAAAAGCGACAGAGTGGAGACTGGTACCTCTTTCATAACAATGCACATGCTAATGCAGCAGTATCGGTCAAACGATTTCTTGCCAGCGATCAGATCACTGCGTTTAAACACCTTCATTTACCTGATGTGCCACCGTGTGATTTCATTTTCTTCCAGAAAAGCAGACATGTTTTGTAAATGACCCATTTTGAAGACATTGATGACATTCAGAAAAATGTGACAAAGTAAGTGCAGCACATTGCAGTTAAATACGAGTAGTTCTAATCGTAGTTCTAATACAGTTTCCATTAGCTGCGCGATCTATGACAAACCTGTACTGGGGGGAAGGAGACTACTTTGAAGAGTAACCATATTAGAAGCTCACAGGGAAGATTTGTCCCGTGTAATGCAACGATTCTGCAAACGTTTTAACTGGACCTCGTGTGCTACTAAATGCACTGTCAATGAAAAATTTGACGAAGGGCCGTTATGGGGAGAAAAAAAATATCATTGCCATTCTCATCCCTCATAAAAAGTTATATTCCTTTCAAATTATTTGGAATTGAGCATTGCCCCTAATTTCTCTTCTTACTGTTTGAGCCTTTTCGGTGTTGAAACGTATTTGGAGCAGTATGGCTAATTATTCCCTAATTTTTCTCATTTTGCAAGACCTTTGGCATGGGAAGAAAAACGAAGAAACTCCTGGATTCAATGAGAGGTTCATTGACCTGGCAAAGGAGAAGATACATTGATCAGACCAAACAAAGTCTTCATTCTGGACATAGCCAGCTTCTCGGAGCTGGTGTGGTGAATATTCAAGAGTTGCATTGCTGTATGAATCCGAAGTCATTGCTTGCATTTCAAAAATACTGTGCCGAGATGGATTTCATTACGAGATGGCACAATCGAGTGAAGTCTTTACTCCGCGCACAATGGCAACATGTGAGTGGGAATCGTGATCGACATGAAAATCAACTGCAGGAGCCACAGTTGCCCCAGCATGACGTTGAGGCTAGTCGCTCGGGCATTCACTATTTGGTTCAGGATGCCCAAGAATCCATTGCTTGCACAGGAAACAGAACATCCGAGATGAAACATGAAAGGCCTCAAGTGATCGTGCTTCATAGCGAGGAGTTTATTCATGATATTAGCACAAGCAGCATCGTCAAGGAATATGTTTCAGAGAAGTTGCAAGTGAATTCCACAGCAGCCCATGTTTTTCAAAAGTTGTTTCTTCAACAAACAGAAATTGTGAATTCTTCAGAGGGCTTCGACATCGTCTGTAGTCACTACACCAAAAGAAGCAATTTTCAGGACATAAGCCACTACTTCAAATACAGCATATGCAGAAAAAATACAAAGAAACATCATATTTTCAACTATGACCAAGAAACTCGCCAGTCCCAAGGGGAAGATCATGTCACACTCGATGCGAGGCAAAAACTAAACAATTTGTCACATGAACATAGAAGGGAATCGAAAGATCAACCACAGCTTTGGTTGACTGAAAAGAGAGGCATTCGGGAAGACATGTCACCCTTGGCTATCGATTCTGATTTCTCCAGATCTCGAGGGGATTCTACACATTCTCTTATGGATAGCCCCAGAACGATTTGCATACAAATGGGTACTAAGCAAGAAAAAGTTGCTACCCCCTCTAATCTTGAGCAGCAGGTGCAATACTCGTTTGATAAATGTATAAGTATACTCCATCGTTGCCAAGAAAAAGGGACCTTTCAAAGATTCAAGAAATTCTCGTATTTGGCTGATGATTTCTCCAATCGGCTTATCTGCATGGGTAAGATGATGAATGGGCTTGGTCCCATCCCAGCGTATGTTACTTTTTTAGGAGATCGATTGAACCAAGTGCAGGTTTTGCAAGATTCATTCGATGCGCACAAGTCAAAACTCCAGCATCTGAAAGAACTGGGAAAAACTATCCTGCAAAATTTAGATGCTGGAAGCTCTGAAGCGACGAAAGTCTCTCACAAGCTCAGTTGGATTAATACGAATTGGGACCAACTACATGGCCTTACTAACAAATTCCGACTCACTCTGGGTGAAGCTGCTGCTGCCTGCATGGAATACAATGCTACACTCAATCAGATGCCAAGCAACCTAAAGTTGCCTGCGCAATTTACAAAACAAGGACTACCAGCTCAAGATGGCGACTTTCATCTCCCAACGGTACAGTTACTTAATCTATTTGATAGTCCATATGCCAATTCCCTTGTTCCGGCAGTTATAATAGCTTTGGCAACTTTATATATATATTTTTCCATTATTGCAAAGAATGTAAGGAAAACCAAGAATCATAATACAGGGTGTCTCAAAAGTCTGGACTCAAAGGTGTTTGGGGTAGTTGAAACATGAATTTATTTGAGTTTACAATTGAAGAGAAGATCAGAATCTCCCCCATTGTACTTTTTCATTTGGGAACATCTGGAATATGTGGTTCATTACTCGCGACTACGCAAAACTGACGAACTGAACATTTGGAAATGATACAAATTAGTATGGGGGTGTGCCAAAATAAGTATGAAGCTACTAATAAATATTCAGAGGGGGTCACGTGACATGATTGATATGTTTAGGCAACGTCATGACATGCAATTTCAGTATTTAATGAAATAAATGTGAATAGTGAACTCTTCCTATTAGTCCAGAATTTCGAGACATAACATTTTGAGACATGAATATGGATGAATATGAATCACTAGACAATTTGCAACCAAGCCGTCAAAGAGTACTGAGAATTTAATTTCAACGTTTTCTTTATCTCAAAAAGTAGTTTACGTGGTTTGCAATGACATGAATTAACCTAGGTCGACTTCAGCCTCTTACATAAGCACAATCATTCAAAGGGAGTCACAAATTTACTTTAGTTGACCCAGAGTGACCAGAATCGACGCTCTAGTCGAACATGAGGCTACCTACTCTGAAGCGACCGATGTTGACTACATGACAATTGAGCCCATCATAATCAGATTGAGTGAACCATGTATAAGCTTTAACCTTTTCAGCGATTACTTTTTTACATAGAAATAAAATATTTAAAGCATTACAAGTTTAGAATACTTTCCAAGCATTTTGAACAGTGATACCAACTATGTTGAAAACTCAAAAAAAATTGTCAACATCTGATGCATCTAAGAAGTTGGGGATAATTTTTTGATAACTTTAAAATCCATTGAATCAAATGTCTGCATTTGTGTCTATAATGCTGAAGAGGTTTACAACTTCTTCTTTAAAAAAGATCTCCTTGGCCTTTATTTTCTTTCCCTGGGCCTTCTACAAGTGGATCAGTTTTCCTATTGCAATGGGTACTTATTTGTTCATGCGAAATTAATGGAGATCGAAGGGGAAATGACAATTGCTACTCTTAGATTGAAAAATTTATGCAGCCCTGGACCTATTTTGTATTGCTTAATTCTCGTTCTTTCTACAGGTCCAGGCAACATGAAACGCACGTCTTCAAAAACGTTAGATTCTTTGTTCACATTTCGGAAATTGAACTGCCCTTGGGTGTTCAAATCATTCATTCCAAAACATTATTTGGGAACTAGGAAACACGTTTCATTGGCAATGATCATTATTAGAATTTATGTAAAAGAAATGTAATATTTGCAATACACCTTCGTATAATGGTAATGAGAGCAACACGAACGTTTTGCAGGATACACATTCTATGCTGCAAAAATAAAAATCGCTTAAGTTTATTTCAATTTCTTTTTTATATTAAAAAAGCGAATTACGTTTGAAAGGGCAAAATGTTTTTTTTTCGACCTATACGGCTTTAATTTATTATTCCGAATGAGGTTAATTGGGTATGAAATGCTCCATTTCTCAGAGTTCCTGCCAGCATGTATGCGTTAAGATGTTGCTTTGTAGTTTTTAGCAGGCACAATTGTTTTCTGTGAACTTTCCAATAAGGCCTGGGTATGTTTTGACAATTATGAGCAGGTTAAGTTATACTTTTTCCCTTTGCTAGGAGCTTTGGCGAGTTGAAATGTTAAACTTTATATTCCAATATTTTTCTGTTCAATTCTTCTCGTCAATTCTCTTGCTACAGTTACGGTATTAACGTATAGTTTCTATGGACGGCAATATTGATGGTAAACAAACAATTTACCTAACTTTCCTTCTATTGTGAAATATGAAATTTTGAATAACATGTTTTGTCAGATATAATCGTGGTTATGAATATTCACATATATGTTTCACCTTTTGCTCACTTTCGGTCACTTTGCGTCAATTTGGGGGTACTCTAGACTAATAATATCCAAGGTTGGTTGTTCATTCGATATGAGTTCCCATGGATCACTGAATGTTACTTTGCTACCATGATTATCAACTATTGGTTTACTTCCGAACATGAAGATCAATTTTATTAAAATTTGATCTTCATGAAATAGCTACAATCGACTGGGCAGAAAAAATAATTAAATATGAGTTTATCTTGGTCCCTCAGTTATACTTAAGGTCCCTCTAAGTGACTTGGAGCAAAGACATTTGATTAATTTTAATCTTGTTTATCCTGTGCTATCTAGAGATTGGAGAACGTCCTAGAGGAACCAATGACTCTTCTGACAGAAGTCGAGAACTTAGGAGAAAGTAAGTGTGACTATTTGCTTGATGCTGCTGCGAAGGATGAGATGCGGGACACACTTGGAACTGAAGAGATACCCTGTGAGCTTCAAAGAAGAATCGGTATAAAACTGACATTTACTGTGGCCAAACGTAAACCTGACTAAAAGGTAAATAAAATAGATATTGTCGATCTGGGAAAATAATTCACATGATTTAGAAGAAATGAGGAAAGCTTCAGGTTTTTAACATAAAAGCAGGGGAAAACTTGCATATTTCAGAATAATATATTCCTAGGTATGTGACTACTGCAAATTTATTATGAAAGGGAAGTGCTAATTTTATTCTTAGGGAATTGGGCAGATATATAAATGTGGATCTAAGCACACCCATAACTAACTTAATGTTGACTTCATAAAATATCTAGCTGCGGCGGTGCATCTTCTCAGGACATTGCTTTTTGTTGGGATGCTTTTCCAAACAAATTTATTCGCCTGCAGGAAAGGCAAACGTATAAACTGGAACTTGGTGAGCATTTAGTTCTCCGAGTATCGTTTTAATTAAAATATTTACTTTTAGTTAAACTCCTCAGGGAATCATTTGGCAAGAAGTATATTTTCCATATTTTGATCCAAAGAAATAGAGGGCGATAGGATATTGTAATTTGACGCAGCTGTTCCTGATGACGTACCTGAATAATAGGAGTCAAGTATTGCAATACCTATTTTTTCACAATGAAAAAAATGGTGAATATGAGGATATATGAAGTAAGACAGAATAAATCATCGCAGTAATAATGTGAATAAAAATCTAGTTCATGTCCTCCCATGACACGTATTTCGTTCGTGAATTTGAAAAACGGTATTATTGAAAGCTGAAATTTGGTGCAAAGGCTTTTCTCTCGAAACTATTATTTGTAAAAATCCGGAAAAAAACTTTTCATAAAGAACTTTCTACTCAATAAATTACTCATGCAAGAAGTTTTGAAGTGGAGAAATGTAACTGATATTTGGTGATCCTGCAATTCTTGTGGTACTTATTTTATGAGAAATCTTCTTGTTCCCATTACATCACCACAGTGACCCATTCCTTTCTTTAAAAAATGCAGATCCAAAACTTTTTATTCACACATAATGGACCCAGAAACTGAGACTGAAGCACCAAGGTAACTGTCCTTATGCATATTTCGAAAAGAAGTCCCGTTTAATATATTTTCCTGTTTGGTCGTTTTTTGGGAGACATTTTCCATTAAATGTCTTGTTCCAATAAAAAGACAAATACAGAAAACAGAAATTCCGTTAAGATTACCTAGAACACATTGTTCCAATGAGATTCTAGTTGATTTAGTTCCATTACAACCTCAGTGTAAATTTTACTGATTGTCTATCATTTCACGAATACTTCCCTCCAGCAAAGGGACAAAGAGATTGAAATACCAAAACACTGGTAAATAAATACCTATTTGGTGTAAAGTTCCATTTTAATGCGGAATTGGTATTTTCTGTGAACCTCATTCAATTAACCTACGGCTTCCAGTTTGTTAGTTTGCCAATGACATCCCAATAAGAAAGTATGTAACACAGAGTAAAGAAATGCCACAGGAATTCTGATCACACAGGTCGAACTTGGATCCATAAAAATGAATTATCTCATTCAAAAGATTATGTGCGCTTAAGGTATAAGAGTAGTATAGAATGTCCTGGTATAGAGTATGAGTGCATTAATTGCTTTTGCAAGTTTTGCAATGGACAATATCAGGTCGTCCAGGAAAGCTCGTAGAACTCACATATAAAAAAGGAAGCATGCATTTTAGTCACATTCGCTCAATATATGATGTAATAGTATCAATAACGCACTACCAGCGAGATCGTAATGCTTTCAAACCATACGGGGAAAAATCATTTTGATCACCCAACCATTCCTCAACAAATTAATCAAGTCATCGTTGAAGTCGAATTTCTTTCCCCGCAAGTATTTCTTCAGGTTCGCGAACTGCAAGTTGTCATATCCGTGCTGTAAGATGAGCCTTCCTCGCCATAAACAGCCGGCAACTCATTAGCAATTTGACGCCCATTCGGTCTTTTTTTGGTAAGGAATTCAATCACAGCTGGAATTTCAAATGACTTCATTTATTTCAAAACTCTCACAAAATAAAATTATTATCCAATAAATTAAGCAAAAAAGAAAATCCAACATTATATAAGTAAAAAAATGTTTGTTATAATTCAAATTTTCTGGTGAGGTACGTCTCACAATAAGTTGGCTTAGTTCCGCGAAGCTTCCTGACGACCTGATACATGAGGGTTTCCATTTTCTCAGTAGTCTAGCAAGGATAATGGCAGCATAAAAAATTATCAACAGGGAAATTTTACATTTTAACAGAGATGGAATCTCGCAAAACACCAAGAAACAACTACTCGAATGGAGTGGAGGCAGGGAAACGTAGGGAGAACAAAATCAAACGAAGTCAAACGATAGCTCTCCCGACAGGATTCAGCTCAACACGAAAAGGTTACATATTTTATTGAAATTGGAGATGTTTGGTGTTCCTCATAGATCGTATGATTTCAGGCTAATTTACTAGGTACCGCAAATACCAACATGAAGCATCCATTCTGTCGATAGAGTATATAGGGTGAAGAAGAATCTACCATTTCAGGCCTCATATCCCTGTTTTATTTTATCTGCTAACGAGTTTGATTACCTTTTGGGCTAAAATAAAAAACTGTATGGAGGCGACTCCGGCGCTCTGCGTTAGAAGGCAATTAAATATGCATGTAAAAGCATTCACACAAGCATGTTCACACTGACCAATGCGGCGAACACTTGATTTAATAGCTATTTACATAGTGGCTTCAAGCTCATCCTGGTTGTGTATGTGTTGCAGGGTCTTATGCGGGTTTAGCGGAATGTTCTCGAAATCCTCCATTATGTCACCTTCCCCTAGGGGGATTCCAAATCACCCGGATTAGCTGCCAATGCTTCCATTATTTTGTTTACCCTTAGGGAGAAAGAGAATCATGAAGACACCTGGGGGAAATGGAATATGTTTTCAGTCCATGTATAGTAAGAAAAAAGTCCACAGGCGGAATCAATTAACGTCGGCGGAGTATTTTAACAATACATTTTGTCTTATTTTGGGAGGTTGCATGGCTTTCCCACATGACACTTGGATGAGCATGTTATGCCCAGTTTTTTACAGCTGCACCTGTTGGTGCGGCAAGACTTCTTGCAATTGCAGATGGATCCTGCACCCCCACTGGCTTTGCTCGTTTCTGCCCTCAAAGCCTTTGTCAAGGACACCGTCACGCCATCAGGCACCTCTAAAGTTTGCTCATCAGTTGCCTTCACTGATTGTTCCGGCAGGAAGGGCGAGTCAATTACTCCAGCTTGAATCCCCAGAAACACCTTGCCGCCTTCTTGTCTTACAATTCTTGCCCGCAGGTTCCGGGGACAGGTATTCCTTCGGTCTGTTCTTGGGATGCAGAGCAGTAGGTGGTCGTCAACACCGATTGATCGCCCTGCAATTTGCTTCTAATAGAATACGTTCTTTGCTTTGTGATACTTCAGAGAGGACATGAAACTCTGGCAACGAGCTCTCGCCACATCTCGCCCTAGATCATGTGTGGTATTCTTCATTTTCCAGGACAGAAAAGTCAAAGGTTGCAAAGTTGGTTGGTTCCAAAGGCTCGCCATCTGGTCCGACGTAAGATTCACGGATAACATCGATTACCTCGAATGCACCTTCGTTACTGTTCAGCACCCTCCCATGGAGGATGTCCCGAACTCTTTTGTACGCAACAGCAATCGCTTGAGGTTCGTAGGCTGCGATAACTTCGATGTAGTAGAGAATACACGGAGCGGTTTTTTTTGGGTTTGGGTTGTGGAGAGTGACGGCTCCATGTGTTTCTTGGTCGGGATTGGGTTCTCCACTTGGATCTGCATTCAGAGACTGGATTTTATCATAGATGAGGGATCAAGATTCATATTGATAGGGCAAACTGTGAATAGATAACAACATTTCAATGTTCATCCTCGAATACTACAAAACAGACTGATAAACGAATCTGGGATGCTTTCACCACGGTGTGAATATGACTCTAAGAAAACTTGGTCGATATGAACTCACTTGAGGCTTCTTCCTTTCACTTCAAATTCCCATCAGCAGAAAATCTAGAAGCTTCGTCATGAGTTAGAGCAGAAGCGTTGTCTGGTGTTACATGAGTCCCGCACTCAGGGGGAAGAAACTGAAGCCCATTGTCGTGTGGAAAACAACCTGAAAGATTGAGAAGTCTCATTGTAAGAGCCAAAGTTCCAAAAATGTAAAACGAAACCTCCAAAATGTCCATTCTAATTGACTCACCAAACTTCAACAAGGTCATCATCAAAGTCATAAGCTTCACATGGCACTTCGTCGAGCTCTGAATTTGGGTCTTTGGCAAAGAACATCTTGAATAGTTTGGTCCTTGTTGTTCTTGTGTACTCGTTGTTTCTTTGCGCTACGAGCTTGGCCAGAGCGTAGGACCAGTCCGTCCTGCCAGTTTCAAGTTTCCACACACAAATTATATCCTCCAGAACTCTATTCGCTCGTTCAATTAAACCATTCGTTTGCGGATGTCGCGCTCTAGACATTGCCGACCTCACAGTAGAAAACTCTTTCGTAAGCAGGGATTTCATCTCAGCGCCTGTGAGGAAATGGGTCATGGTGAACTCTCTAACAATCTCAAATGTGCGAGAAAAAAAATTAAAGACCACTCAACCTGTGAATTTCCGTCCACGGTCGTGTTCCAGAAGTTCCGGGGCACCCAAAACGTAGAACATCCGACGAGGGGCGGCAGCAACACTTTTGCACTCCTTTGTGGGAAGGGCGACTGCATAGGTGAACTTGGAGAGGTGATCCTTGGCATGAAAAATCCACTTCATCTCACCGTCTGGGATGCTGGACATATCGACCAGGTCCACGCCAACTCAAGACCGCACGCCTGAAGTCGAAATGGGTTTGCCACAGGGATCCTTAGGTATTGTCCTCTTCAGCGCACAGACGTTACAGTTTTTCGAGTGCGCCTTGACCACATCTTTGGAGACACCAGCATAAAGCGACGCTAATTTCTTCAGTGTTGCATCTCGCCAAGGAAGCCCTGCGTCGTCGTGATGTGCCTTTTAGAAGACCTGGGAGCTCGGACTTCGCAAGGACTGGTTTGCGAGTCTTGACGCAACGTAGCTGGTCCCCTTCCACTAGAAAATCTTGCTTAAGCTTGAAGTTAAGCCTTGCACTCACACCATTGACAGTTTCTCCCTTCGTTGACGCAACCACTGTCTTGCAGACTTCCCTTTCTTCGCTAGTGGCATGCAAAATCAGGCACGGCATTCTCTCTGACAACTAACACGGCATTCTTCAGCCTTAAATAATCCGTCAGTGAAAGGAGAATTACTCTCGACGGAACAAGCAGTGGGAAGGGCAATTTTCAAGCCAGTAATATCTGGAATCTCCCTAGGGTGTAGTGACATTGACACGACTTTGAGAGAATTCCGCTAAACCCGCGGATTTAGCGAAATCCTGTCCCTCCCTTGGGAGATTCGGAATCACCCTGAATTCAACAAAACCCTATGGTATATGTATTACCAGCAAAACGTCAGCAATATGCAGTTTGAAGAAATTTTTATTTCACCCCGGAATGCCCCCTTGGAATTATACATTATTATAGTGCTCTTTATAATGCAACTTATAATGGAAGAAAAGTACGGAAAGCACAGAGAGCCCAGAAACCCAATATGGAAAGAAGCGCAAATGACAGTATAACTGCACATACTGGTCCGGATGCTAGCGCGCCACCAACACGAGTTATCCTTCCATTTTATTTCACGATTTGGTAAAATGTTCTATGATGGCTTGAACGTTCAACGCTGGATTGGGTTTTAAAAAAAGTCACATCCCTGGCGGAAAATTTTCAGGTATGAGGTAATTTTGGAAGGAATCTATTATGCAGGGCGAGCTAAAAAATAAGCTGAAAGTTTACCATTTTGTTTAAGAAAATTATTAGGTATTGCAGTGACAGTGAGGCCTCAGTGTTCAGTCCAGTAGCGTGCATGGATAGTTGAGCATTATTTCCGGAGCAATGAAGCATCTCCAGACGTGGTGGAAATTGGTTTCGTGACCATTTTCCAAACGATGCTCCAAAAATGAAAATCTAATCATGGTTTTACACCTTCGTTAAACAGCATTAGTATTTAAACCGAATCAAGAAAAGTCTGGCAGAATTCGGACTGCCTGTCCACGACATAGAAAGAGAATGGGAAGAGATGCAATAGTCCACCAGGTAAGCAAGCATACCTAAGAACCTAATATATCTAAATATATTAATTTCTCTATGAGGTGTTGAGCATATTATTAGAGACGTCTGAGCAATTGCATGCCGGAGACAAATCATCTGAGCTCTTTCGCAGATAGATGAACATATTGGAAGAGCTCAATGTGCATGTTTACTGGCACAACATTATGAATCTGATTATTGGACAAGTTTGTGATGGGCTGATGAATTTTGAAGTTCTGTAATTCGCTATGCGAACAAGCATGATCAGCGCTTCCTAGGATAAGGATAGTTCCTAGGTGTCCAGAAATGTATGCTCAAAGGAAGCTGCACTCACAAAAAAGAGACTTTGGATAGCATCTTCCAGGCGTGAATCTTGCTCAACTATCCATCCACACTCTTGGACTAATGACTGGGGCATTCGGTTCACTAAAACGTAATACCGAAATGAACACGGAATACAAATATAAAATATAGTTTATTTTTGGCTCTCTCTTTTTATTAGATTCTCTCTGGAATTACTTTGTACATAGCAGTTTCCTTGCAGCTACATTTTTACCCTATCCGCCCTTGAACGTTCTAGCTATGAGAGAACACTTGAAGAAATTGTGAGGTTAACACGTGAAACATAACTCATGTTGCTGGCGCACTTGCATCCAAATCAATGCATCCAGTTAAACTTTATTCTGTGCTTAGCACACAAGCCACCGTTTAAGATATTTGAAGTCTGCGTATTGTAACTAAGCCATTCTTTCCCTTACATGTACCCAGCAAATTTTTTTCAAAAATACCACAACCGTGATCCACAATGTAAAGAGTGACCTTTTTATGTGCACCCTGTAAAACTACTCTCCCTATATAACTCTAGAAATCCCAATTGAAGCAGTAATATTCATGTTATCTGATATTTTCGTTAAGAGCCTGGTTTACATTGTTTTGCAAATGAAGTCGTACCTCGTTTAACATGAGGCCTATGCTTTTCTATGGGCGGTAGAGCCCATAATTGGATGATATCCAAAGTATGAAAAGTGAATGACAGTGATTGGAGAGCGTAAAGGCCAAGAATAATGTTTAAAAGAAAATAATGGTTTTCTTCCCTATAGATTGGTTTTCCTTCAAGAACTTCTTCCTGATGATAGCCATCTGCATTTTTCACGTAGTATCTCAAGAGAATCCTCTCAGCATGTATGCATCATATCACCAAGTGCATCAATATGGTACAGTTCAATACATCCCTGTATAAATGGCAACTTCGCAATATTTTGACAGCAGGTCTGAGTATTTATCTTATTTGTAATTAGGAAAGGGAAGTGGAGACTGCATATGGGAGAAACCACAATTTCAGCCACAGGAGGTTGGTTATATTCTGCTTCGGATATCACTCTCAAATTTAATTCCACATGTACAACTTGAGAGTCAACTTCTTGCCAAAAAGTCCAGTTCCTGGGCATTACGTATCCGTGAAATACAACCGTTCCTTACAACAGTAACAACTTACATATTAATCAAATATCATGAAAACATCATTTCATTATCTCTTGTCCAAATTGACATGGATTGAAATGGGTGACAACATAATATAGTATCAAATCATATATTACATAACATATCATGGCATATTGCAACATCAGATATAAATAAAGCGCTCAATCGAACAGCACAACACATTGCCTAAGTGAAGTGTTACGAAGTGAACTTCATGAAGTGCTTTGGCCTTAATGCCGAAATCATTGAAGCATACAGGATTATCATCATCAACGGTTTTCTTTAGAAAATCAAAGAATTCAATTTTATTTAAATACGATCGGTTTGAAAATGTTATGTTCATTTAGGTTATGCTAATCCCTGATGCAAGAGAGAGAGGCGATTGATCGATCTCAGATGACTCTACAACCGGACGATATGCCATATAACTAAGTTCATCAAAATAAAGCCAGGACGACTTTTTTTCCATCTTGAGAGAGCATGATGCACTCAACAAGTTATATTGCATCCAAGGAGATCCACTATCTGGGACGATGGACATATTGGCTCTTGTAAATTTTAAATATATTGTGGTACTAGATGAATTACCGTCTTTCCTGCTTGAAACTGTGCTAGTCATTTTCTTCTCAGACTGCATCTGCCATTAGCGAAAATTTCCAGCAAGTTTTCTGAGCAAAAGGTTCCACAGTATCACGACTTTCGTTTATTATTACTATATTTCTCGTCTTAGTCTGCCATGCCCATTCCTGACTTTTTGTGACATTACCATTAAATGTATAATTATTTTATCGGTACTATATATCAACTCCTCGATTACTAGTCACTTGCAGGAGTAACGGCATTGTGCCGCTAAGTATCAGAACGTTCCAAGTTGCATGATGCAAAGTCTATCGCCTGGGGTTTTTTTTTAGATCTTCTCCTAGTCGGCCCTTTTAGGAATCGCATCGAAAATGCGCAAGGAATGATGATAAGCCAACCAATAGACCTGAATGAAACAAGAATATACCCGGCGCTGAAATGAATAGGACCACCTTCCACCATTGCGGACCACCTGTGCTGTTTTTTTATGTATTTTTTTCTTAATTTCCATATTCAAGAATATTCATCTTCATTATGGTACGAGTTAGGATACTTCAGGATTTCGAAATTTAATGGTTCAGCCTCACGACATGGGCAATCGCAACAAGAAGGACGATAATAACGATAATCAATATTTAAAAAATCAAATATTGTTGCGAATCAGGTCCTCAAATTCATAAACGAGCCATTTTCCTCCCCATGGTTAAAAGTATGTGAATATGGCACCTTCCACAACTTCAAGATGAAATATTCATGGGATAATAAAGATCCCACTTCCCGGATGAAGCAATGAATGCACATCTCGTTCCTGTCTTTCGCTTCTTCCTGAAATACAACCATAATACTCTGATCTTGCTTAATATATTAATTTGACATTTTTAGAAAGCCACCAATAACTAGAAAAATTACTTTCGACGAGGTCTCGAGTTCTCACTTCTTCCTCTCTCTCTCATCATTAGCCTCATACTGTACTTTGTCTAAGCATTGATCATAAAACGGCAACGGGGAGAAAGCGTGAAATAGTTCCAAATTGCAGTTTCCTGCCAATCGGGCAAGATCTGTAACCCATTTGTCATAACAATCGTACTTTCTCTTGCAAATCTGTAAAAAGAAAAACAAACAAGGATTGTGCCTGAAGGGACACAATGATAGAAATTGAATATAACACATTTTAAGGTCATAATCATTGTCCTGATGTTGCCTTAAATATCATGGATCCAGCATGTGGATAGAACTGCCTCTTATTTATTATTTCTAAATATTGATTCAATTCTGCGCATTTTTCTTAAGAATCGCAGAAACATGTTGCAAACTACAATGTGATGAATTCCAATGTTTGTTGCAGCTAGTCAAATATTATTTTACTTATTTTTCCCAGACGAAGAAGTACGATTTTGAGACGTGGGCAGGGATTAGAGCCAATCGTCGAGCGCTAAGGGACGTACATAACGTCGACATGGAGGAGTTACTTCGAATTTTGAGCGACAATGACGTCTTCACAGTCTTTGAGGAGAAGCATATCCGAAGCAAGGAAGATCCACATATGCGATATGATGAGCTCTTTGCAGTCCTCTTTTACAAGAACCCAAAAGTATACGTTAGCATTTTCCTCGAAGCGCTAACTACAATGGGAAGGCAGGATGTTAGGCATGTCCTGTTTTCTTAAACTGAGAGGTCGTCGTAATTTAATCATATTCCTCTGCATTGATGATTGGTCAGAAAATTCCGAATTAATGTACGAGCTTGTATAACAATGGAGTTGCAATATCTAATTGATATTATTATTATACCAATATTTATTCATTAAATTTATAATAAAAATATATATATACCAATGGAGTTGCAATATCAGGCGCATATGCTTGTACTGCAATGTAATGCAAATTTTTCATAGAAGGTTTCTAATAATTTATTAATTCACTATTTTTTCAAGTTATTTATCATAAAACCCTTTAGTCAATGGGTTTTTCCCCATTTAATTTAATCAGAAAAAGCTAATGTATCACCTCTGAGTGTGGGAAGGAAAACTCTTAATTTTTATGCATTGCTTTTTCTTGTTCTCTCAGTACTGCATTATTCCATTTTATGTGACAAAGGAAATGCTTATGATATTCAATTTATTATGATGGACATTCCTACTCAGATTATCCGTGCATACAAGTCAAGTGACTTGGAATGAAGCCGGAGAGTAATATTGATAATATAGGGGTGGAAAATGCAACCCTTTCTGCATTCCATATGAAATCGAGTTCAATCCTTTTAAAGTGGAAATGCAGTATACCGATAGACGATTACAATGATAATAAATGGCATTGTCTTAATCTCTTTCTCCGTGTTACTTTTCAAACCCTTCACTTTCGGCTAGAATGATGGCATGAATCTGTTCAACACGGCATTGCAACAGGGGAATTATGTATCTACTCGCGAGACTCGCAATGGTCGCTGCCTCAGCGGTTGGCAACGTTAATACATGGATATTCCGGGTTTATCCTCTAAGATGTCCCATATTATTCCAAGAAACAAACCTTTTGCAGCACAGTAATAATAGTAAATGTATTCTATCCAAAATTAAGGGATTCTCCAGCAAGAATAGGGGTTTCCAGAGAGCCGTTCTTTATTGTAGGATTTTCACTGAAATTCACACTTTAAACTATTCGTCTTCGCAATTCATGCATTCCCTATACACTAAAGTACACAATTATTTCCCTCAGTACTTCAAATATTTCTCAGGGAGGATGGGATGAATAAAGTGAAAATCAATTTCATTCACAGATACGGCATGGGACAAGGAACGAACGTACCGCAATTATTAGTTGGTCCTTTATCCCTTCGAGTCAATGAAAGCCAAGTATTTCGCTTTTATCAACTTTACCAAATGATTTAGAATTGTCAAGTCGATTATTTCTCATTCTTCGTGCTGAAATATTTCCAATTCGTCGAGATTTGATGGTTTTTGCTTCTTGACACGCTGTTTGCTATTCGACCAAAGTTTCTCGATCGGATCAAAATCGAGACTGTTCGAGGGCCAGTCGATCATTTCGCGTACTTCTTCGAGTCGGAATCGTTGGGATCTTCTTTGGGATCGTTGTTTTGCTGTAGTTGACAGCGTCGACCAAATTGCCTTCTAGCGCTACGGAAGAGGTGATCTTGAAGGATTTGAATGTGGTAAGGGTCATCCATAATTTTCTTGAATAAATGACAGTCGAACAGGCCCATGCCAGCGAAGCCGCCCGCAAGGTAATATTCTGTCTGTCCCTCGGGATCAGCACGAGTTCCCATTGGATTCTTTGAACATTGACGAATCGTGTTTAGGAATAATTGGTAAGAGGTCTCGTTGATTAAGACCGTTTGGCTCCAATTGTCGTTCCCGTGTCAAATGGCCCACTATACGCGTGCATCTTTCTGCTTCTGTGTCAAGATTGGCGTCGCAGGGGGAGAAGTATTATTTTAGTCCATCCGTTTGAGCTCACGTAATACCGTCCCGACCGCAATTATGGCAGGAGAACCGTTGTTCCAGATGTGTCATCGGCAATTGCTCGGCTTTTGGCCTCATTCGACTCCTTTCTTCAACTTGTCAAAGTAGATTCACTTCAGGAGTCGAACCGAATAGTCATTTTACTAAAATAAAAAACGGCGTCGAATAACCCAACAGCAAAGCAACTATGGTCAACATATTCTTAAAACCTTTCAAGCAAGTTGCGTATTTCGAGTCAGGTAAAGAGATACGATCACGAAAGATCTAAAAAATTTAACCAGATGATCCTTCACCACTTGAACTTGAAGACGGTCGACAAAGAACGCAAAGGAAAACGTTTTCCGTCAGAACACTTATCTTGAGCCATTTCTACCCGAACCATCACTGTGTGATCTATATTATGTTTGCACTTGGAGTACAGCTACGAGGGCCACTCAATAAGTTATCTACCTGAATATGAAAGGGATGAGCAACAGGTCTGTGCCTGCTGTGACATGTCTCGACAGGTCTCGTGAGTGCCCCACCACTATACCAGCTCAGTGGCTCAAGTCTGTTCAAAGTGGTAGCACATTAGATTTATTTTCCTGAGTCACATTCAAACAAATGTGATGCAGGCTCTGAAAGACATCCCGAAAGAAGCCTTCCACCGCTGTTTCCAGCAATTGCAGCATCGTTGGGATAAGTGTATACGTTCTGGAGGGGAGTACTTTGAAGGCGATAAATGTGATTAATTTGTAAGTTTAAAAGTAAAAAATACAAAAATAAAGTCTGGAAACTTAATAGCCACACCTCGTATG
>CAJPEV010001636.1:46985-61565 GCA_905338385.1 Darwinula stevensoni
GAAGTCGAAAATCAAGACGATGCTGATTTGTTTTTTTGATGTCAACGGAATCGTCCACTCCGAATTCGTCCCAGAAGGACAAACAGTCAACCAGATGTTGTACCAGAACGTTTTGAAGAGGTTGCGTGAGGCTGTGAGGAGGAAAAGGGGCGATCTGTGGAAGGAGAACTCGTGGATCTTGCATCACGATAACGCGCCGGCTCACACAGCCCTGTCTGTCCGAGAGTTTTTGGCCGCCAAACGGATCACTGAAATGGATCACCCGCCGTATTCGCCCGATTTAGCCCCCAGTGACTTTTGGCTATTTCCCAAACTCAAAAATTTTTTGAAAGGCCATCGATTTCAAAGCATTGAAGACATTCAAACAAATGTGATGCAGGCTCTGAAAGACATCCCGAAAGAAGCCTTCCACCGCTGTTTCCAGCAATTGCAGCATCGTTGGGATAAGTGTATACGTTCTGGAGGGGAGTACTTTGAAGGCGATAAATGTGATTAATTTGTAAGTTTAAAAGTAAAAAATACAAAAATAAAGTCTGGAAACTTAATAGCCACACCTCGTATACCTCAGTATGTTGGAAAATTGTCAAATATTGATTCGGCCGATGAGGAAATGAGTGAGCGGGACGCTGCACCTACACCGGACGCAGGTCCCGCTGTTCCGAACAGTGCTCAACGCAGCAACAGAGGACGGGGTGGCAGAAGATGTATGGGGAGGCCTATTCCTATGGGGCGGGCGATGAATTCCTTGGACGGCAAAACTGTATGTGCAGTTATTGACAGTGTGAGTAATCCTGGAAGAATTACATGCCCGTGGGGCATATAATGCCGCCGGTCTTGACTTAAATCGTATGTGGTCATCAGCATGGGGTCCACCCGTCTTCACGCAAACTATGGGAAGAAACAGGTTCAAATAAATAATGAGCTACCTGCGTTTTGATGTGCGTACCACTAGATCTGCAAGGTTGCAGACAGATACATTTGCATTGGCATCAGCAGTGGGGAACAAATTCGTTGTCATTCGTTGTCGTTGTGAACAGATTGTCATGCGTGCTACAGACCTGGAGAGAATGTTACTGGAGATGAACAACTCTTCCCCAGCAAAGCTCGGTGCAGGTTCATGCAGTACATGGCCTAATAGCAAGATAAATTTGGTATACAATTCTGACTTTTGGCTGATGTTGACTCGAAGTACGTGTGCAACGGATTCCCTAACCTTGGGAAAGATGACCTGCATCCTGCAATGAGTCATTGCATGAACATGTTATCATGCAGTTTAGGGGCCCTTATATGAAGAAAGGGAGCAACATCGCCACTGAAAGCTTCTTCGCGTCTCAGAAGCTCGCTGAAAGGCTGAAAGCGCAACCAACGAGCATTGTTAGAACAATGAATATGGCGAGGAGGGATATCCCAGAGACTATGAAGACATCACAGGCACATCTTACGAGACCACCATACTAAATAGTGCAAACGATACTATGCTAACCGTATATCGAGGAAAGAAGAATAAGAATGTTCTGGTGCTAAGCACCGAGTGTCCAAATACGCGAAGGCAAAAAGAAGCTTCCCGATATAGTACTAATTCTACAGGGTCACTAAATTTTACGTGGACATAGTGGACCAAATGGCTCGTAAGTATTCTGAGGGCCGCATCTCGCAGGTGGCTTGTACAGGTTTTTTTTATTTCAATCAATGCGTAGGTCTTCTATAAGGTACAAATAAGTTACTGGTAGCTCTCGACAGAAGTGCATTCTCCTACTAGTAGTAGAGCTAAGGGTACACGAAGATAAGGCCCGGACGCTGAACACAACCGAAAAAGGAGCGTCAGGCCCAATGTGACCGCAAGCGACGCCACTGTCAAATACTCTCCAAATGGAAGAGGAGCAAAACATTTGATACATGTTCTACTTGCAACAAGGCCGTTTTTGGCAAATGCTCGGACAAGATGATCACATGCACTGTCTGCTTGTCAAAATTGTGAACATTAGGCTTATATTTTTCAATTTCACAAAAAAATGAGGCATAAATATTTTGCATTTTGTATTGTCTAATGTACTTTTTTTACTGGTTCCAAAATAAAAAACTAATAGTGTCACTATCCGTCAGTCGATAGTCAGTCGATGTCCGCCTCTCAAAAGCACGCTAGGCGGTTATTTAGCGGTAGCGGTCAAAGTGACTGCTCATGGCCTTTCTACGAATGGAGGTAGGTTCGGCCCTTCCAGTGTTAAGTTTCTATTTGCAACATGTATTCAAGCAACACCTGTTTCTTTGTAAATAAAAAAGGAATGCGGACGTGTGGGGCGCAGAGGCGATAACCGAGAATTAAGTCGAATGAAGGAAAAACTGGCTAAACGTATGTATCATATTTCAGCATTACAAGGCATTCTGGGTTGACGCTGGATAATTTTTCATAGGATATATAATGAATGATGGTTCAACAGTGCTACATTGGAATGGGGGGAGTCGGTCTGGTAACATGGTCACTCTTAAATATGTTAATCCTTTTCCAGTAGTGTCGGAACAATAGCACCTAGATAGGGGATTGCGTATGCAGCGTCATCACACCCCTCCCAATCTTCTAATGCACATCTAGTCCTTCAATTAATAGAGCTAGTATAGATGTACATATGTCGATCGCAGCTTAATACTAAGACGATCCCCAGTGGAGAAAAAGTCAAGGAGCTTGCATTGCCAGAATAGGGAGAAAAGGTGTTACTGTCCCAAAAAGTAAAGCGTATTACAAATGTGAATTACAGCACATGATTCACTCATTGGAAGAGAAAGGAAGGTATTCTGAAAATCCGTTTATACCAGCCTTTCTTACGGAATTCCATGCAGAACTCATTCTCACTTGTGACAAGCCGCAACCCTTTCTTGTCCAGTGCCTTAATTCTTTCGTCGAAAGGGTTGACTCCATTTCCGTACTGCATTTCCTTTAAATATTCCGCTGCAAGTTTGATCTCATGGAGGTGGTTGAGACGTTTCTCATATCCTGGGTTCGATCTCGTTTGCTCCCGTTCGATAAGGAGGTCAATGTACTCGGTGAGATCGGGAGAATTCTTTTTCAGAGCGATTTCATATAGGTTGATGAGGCAGGCATGGGCCTCGTTGATGAGCTTGTGGATTTTCATTGTTTCTTTTGCAAAGTCTTCCGCAATATCCTGCAATGTCAGCTTGATGGTCTTGCTCCTCTCCTTATCTCTCTTCTTCTGATCAAGAAGATTTTCCAAGTGTTCCAGTTGAACAAAACCTGCAATGATGGAACAGATTTGGCTTGGTAAATTTATACAAAAATTCACAAGAAAACTTGTCGGTCTTACCAAAGGGCTTTTGTCTAGAACCAGGCGTTATCTCATCTTCAGGAAAGTCTATGCCTAACAGAAGGATCATATGTATGTGAAGACACTTTGTCAAAAAACTATTCATATTTCCCCACATTTGCAATGGGTGTGTCCCCGGTATCTTTATTGGCAACATTGAAGCCAGCTCTGACAAAGCCTGCCACTTTTTGCAGGTGGAATGAACTTATTTTTAGCTCGTAGTACAATTACGGTAGATGGCACCATAGTTGTTGGACTTGTACTCTTCACACGAATATATGCTGTTATATATAGTTAATACATGTCAAATAATACCATAGTGGCATGTCTTCTGCTGAAATGAGTGATAATTATCTCGTGTTTTCATTCGCACTAAATATATAGATATTATAAGTATTAAGGAGTTTACTGTTTACACCATGTTATATCTAATCAGTTGAACATTAAAAGACAACTGAGCCGCACTGACAGCAGTTTTTCAACATCCAACCAAATCCGCGAAGGTGGATATTCCTAATAAGGAACTTCCACACCCAACTAAATCCACATGGTCGGACCACATGCGTTCCACACGTGTGGAAAGGGGGTGATTCTTTTAGAAAGGATGGCTGGTTCACCAAATTATTGGAGATACAATCGTTTGGTGAACGAATGGAGCGCACAGAATCGACAGACCCGTACTCGCAGAAATGTTCCGTTACCCACATCGAGCAATCATCGATTAAAAGAAATTTAATTCCCAGCAGCATATGTTTTTGTCAAATGGATCGTTTGGAATTAAGACCACAAAGATCTACTTTTAATGCAAGTCTTAACTATTTGACCGCAGGATGCCCCTCCGGATGAATGATAACACACTGACACGAAAGTCACCACCAAGCATAGCTGCTTTACCATGGAACGGGCAGTCATCGTCCATCGATTCCCGCAATGCCCGTTTGATCGTTGTCATCGCTTCAGTAGTCGTCATCGGCCCTTCGTCCCAAACGATGATGTCAGTAGTTCGAATCACCGCCTGAATTTTTCGCGATAGAAGAATAGTATTACGCCTGAGCAGATCCAACGGGTTGTGTGTCATATCATACCACCAGGTCACAGAATTGCAGCATACCAGTCCATGCAACGCTAGTTAACTTTCAATCTTATTTTACTCAATATACGAATGAGCGTGGTGCATAGAATTTTTTTGCCAGTGCCGTCTGGTCCGTCGATGAAGAAACAGCGATGTACTCCCCATTACGAAATTACATGCGCCACTGCATTTCAACCGCTTAATCCGCATATTAAACGTAGAGTAGCATATATTGATTACTGATTTAAATTTTGCGACATCATGAAAATGTTGTAGGTTGGTCGTAGCCAGGTGATTGACCTCGTCAGGTATTTTGAAGCAGAATAGGCCATTACCGAGAAGGTCGACAAACGGTGCATCTAATGTAGCAAACGCGTTTACGCTGTTGTACTGCACGATAAACTCGTGTAAATTGCGAACCCTCGCATCTTCCCACATCAACAGTGATTTGACCACTCTGGCGGATTCTCCATTGGGTTCGTATGGTGCACCTATAAGTTATGACAACAACTGTGCCGATGTTTGCTTTTCTCCGTTTCAAAATAAACAGAGCAGCAGTGCTCAGCATAGCATTCCACAATCATAGTGCAGTGATTGCGCGGAACGGCTGGAATAGCGTTAGCCGGTCCTGCCACAACAGCCCGATTCCTTAATAGTGGTTCTCATTTCGCTTTCCAATCGGTACGACACGTTCTCTGCAACCATTTGGGAGAGCTCACTCTTGCGACACAGAATGGCGCGCTTGTTGCTAGCATCGACATTCCAGGCACTAAACAGTCGTTCAAATGGCTCACAAATTAAGTTATCGAAGATACAATCACCTAGTAAATGCCTGGAGAGCCAAGGTTGACTGTAATGTACTCCCGCAATTGTTCCACTGCCCACATCAAATGATCATTGAGCAAAAAAATTATTTCGCTGCAGCACGCTTGTCTTCTTTCAAACGAATCGACCGTTACGAAGCGCTTCGTCCCAAATGATGACGTCGAGAACTCAAATCATCGCCTGATTTTTGTGCTATAAATGATACATTTTATGCCTGATCGGATCGAACGACAAGTCGAAGGCCGTGTGACGCGTCGTACCAACAGGTACGACAGGCAGGCAACTTGCAGGCATAGGAAGGTTCGACTGAATGGCTATACCTGAACATATATTTGAATGAAATATATACTTAGTTACAATAGGAAGGACGAAACGGGGGAGGATGTTAGTGGAAGACCACCGGAATAACCTCGTCAATGCACGGTGGGGCAATACCTGATCCCATTGTTTACAAAAGGTAACGCATTGAAACCAAGAAGTCAGATGTGTCAATGTATCATACCAAACTAAGGAGGAGCATCGATGTAATAGAAATTTGGTAGGAATAGCATTATGTGTGATTGCCGCAAGGAAATCTTGTGATGTGACGTTGCTCCAGATCACGATAATGATAGAGTATCGAATCAACGAATCGTCTTTGTTATCTATCACATGAATTGTAATTTTTGGAGGTAGCTGTGAAGAAACAGAGAGGAATTGGAAGGAATGATGTTACATGCAGTTTCAACAGTCTGTAGGCGGCGTTTTACAGAATACGACTACAGAGCATTGCATGGATTTATCATTTCTATCGCAATTTGTTTCAAGGAGTATTTGATACGTCCGTCCAGATGAACTGTGGATGGTGAAAAGTCGGTCACCATGCAAATATGTAGCTAGTGCAAACATCTCAGAAAGCGTAAATTCAAATTGCGTCTGAATTTCTCTGAAACAATTTTGGGCGAGCCTCAACCGACTGCGGCTTCTGCATCCAACATGGAATCACAATAAATGGACGTTCATGTGAGATTCACACGCAGCTTGTGCGGAATATCGGAACTAATACGATTAACGAGATGTTTCTCCCTCAATGTAACCCATAATTTGCCATAGGGCAGAAAAGCAATACTTCATATGAAGAAACTACGTTCCAGCCACATACCTTTAGCGATTCCATTCTGAAGGTCTTTCAAAGTCTCTTCAAGACGCAACCTCTTTCTCAAAACCTCCTCTGTCAATTCCAGACTCACGGGGTGGCACTCGGATGACATCAAGTCATTGAACATTTGCAGTAGCTGATCATGCGTCTTTTTCCAATAAGATTTTTGTAAGTTTCTGTCATCCTCATCTTCAGCAGGTTCCACATATAAATATGCATTGTTTAAGCCATACCATTGATGCACTGGGATCTCCGCCTTTTTTGCAGACTTCAGCACTTGCGGCGGTTGCTTAGTTGCATCCATATGTGTGACCAACAAGGCGACATTATTTGCAACATCTTTGCCGAACAATGACAGGATCTGATTATAGACGTATTTCTCTGTGAGGCCCAATCTAACTGTGGAATTGGGTATCACGATACCTACAAGGTGAACCTCACTAACGCTGAACCCTTCGTGCCATGCAAAAAAATCCTTAATTTTTTTAAAAACTTTCTGATCTTGATCAATTCCATCAGTGTCAGCGAATCCAGGTGTATCGATGATCGTAATTGTTTCTCTAATTTCTTGCCCATTCTGAGAGGAATGGGCACGGTGAAACGTGTAGGAAGTTATGTACTGAGTCTGACTATTGTCCTGGTCTTCCCTTTCAGGAATGAGTTCATATCTGTATGGGTCTTCCCAAATTGTACCTAGCAGATGATTCGCCATCGAGTTCACTAATGTGCTTTTACCTGTTGAAAGACAACAACATAGGGATTGCTTTACCGCATTCATCGTGCTTGTTATAGTCTCTGACTCCATTGAAATCATCTTACCTGCCCCTGTAGCACCAACAAGAAGTATTACTTTTCCTTTGTATCCATCATAAAATTCGTTCTTACCAAATTCATATTTCTCCAAATACGCATCAGGTTTTGTCCAATGTCCATGAGGTTTGAGCCTTAAGATTTGGAGCGTGCCTTTCTCTTGGGTACGGGATTCCACACATAAATATCTTATGATATTTTGGGAAGCGAGAGCGTGTATGTTCTCAGGAGAGGACATTGATATTTGCAGTCAACGTCATGGCATTTTACAAAAAGTGCGTCCTTTTTTCACCAGGTCACTCACTTCACGCATAATTATTGAGGTAAGGAAATTTTTTATTATAATTGAAGTATATTCTTGAAGTTCTTTTGGCATAATGTTATTTTTGAACGTGTGTATATGTTCACAAGGGACTTAAAAGGAGGAATACCTAAAATATGATATAGAAAGAAAGGATATGAGTTTCATCAACTAATATTATTGTAACATGTATATTTTCATTAATATACTCTAGGCATACACGTTATAATCAACTGTAATATGTAAATTCACTTACATTAGTGTCTTTACGAAACTTATTCCTACACCAAGAGAATGGAACTTCTCTTATTGATTTCATTTTGACATAACTGCATGATCAGCATCTAATTATCAACATTGGATTTTCGTTAAGATAAGTTTCTTCTATCCATTCTAAGACATTTAAATTCGTAATAATAATAATAATAAGGCCGGGAAGCCGTATCCATGGGCTCCAAGTGCCCCTGGCCGGATACTGCCTGGGACCCTGTGCCCCAGGTTGCTAACATGGAGGGCCGCCCTTCCGGGCCCAACTAGCCAGTTAGGCCGAAACATCTGGTTCCCAAAATGAAAAGGAACCCCACCGCTAGCAATGGGGATCAAACCCTCTCGAGGACTCTCACAGTCAGATGCGGTGGCCCGTTTATGAATACGAATATGAATAGGGACGGATTCGATGGACGGAATATCTCAGGAGAGACCTTCAAGCATGCTATTAGGAAAGTAGCCCGAATTCACGTGGTTATATGGCGCGCATGCACCAGGCCTGGTGCGTACTACACCCGGAGTATAGTTTACTAACAGCTCAGAACTTGAACAGCGACCATATACCGTAATTTGCCTAAGATCGAGCCCCCCAGAAAATGTGCCAAACTTCGAGATAGCACATATTCGACGCCTGTCACTCAATGCTCTATGCCAAAATGTTGCCAATTGCATCCTATCGCATCGTCTGCTGAGTGCAGAAGGCGAATAGGGTATCACTTGTCATATAGGGCCTGGAACATGAATGGACCCCTCATTTACTTTAGCTGAGGTCTTGGAGCCCGGTTGATTGGGCTCACGGCGTCATTCTCACAACTTCTGCGCATCATGTTCCAAGATTTTTCCCAGCTTCCTCAGCAACTTTTTCGTATTTGTATGCTACAAAAGTGCATATTCTAGAGCTGTGAAACAATAAGACTAGATTACTATCTTCTTTTGTCACATAGATCATGAACAATAAGACACTCTCGAACTTAGGAACACAACCCCATTATGTTCCTAATTCCGATACAGTGTAGAAAAGGAATGTTTCTAAGTTTGAGGCCATATGGAAATTAGGAAGATACTGGGGGAAAAAAACTTGAGAAAAAGGAATACAACTTTGGAAAATTCAACTAATACCATGAGAAAGTAAACTTCAAGGGAGAGCAAGTAAACTTTGCAGACAGTGTTGTCAATTTTTACATGCATGGCAATATGGGGAATATGGCCATCTCGATTTGGGGTAATATTAAGACATCCTTAATTTCATGTTAGCACCGCACAGGCAAATTGGTAGTGTCAGCTTCCTTTCGAATGGGATCTCATGCTACGAAAGATCATCCAATGCACTTCCTGAGGATATATGGATAGACGTACTGGACATCCGGACGAAATATGCAATGCATAGGCATATCCTCATGTACCGCCTCCTGGACATCCGTTTGACATACACATGAAATTTTACAAATACAACAAAATACAAATAAAAAATACTTGCATTAAATTTTCGTGCAAAGAAAATTTGTATGCAAGTATTAATAAATATCCCTCGTACAAAATTTTTAAAAAGGGCATTCTATGATTTTGTTGAAATCTGTATGCACACGAGCTAAAACTATGCAACGTTTTTCCTGCAATTATAAGTCATTATCATTTATACTCGTTATGCATGTTCACTTTAACTTATTATTGACCACTCCTCTCACACCCACAGTCTCTAGATACAGTCTCCCAATGATGTGCAATGCTACTCAAAGCCAAAAGCGTTTCAATCCTGCTTTCCACAACAGGTCCTTGCTTCATGTAATGAAGTCGACTTCTTTGCTAGTCCTCAATGCAGTTAACGTTTTTCTATTCATCCGCTGAGCCTCCCTTATTATGTTTCAAGGTAGTCAGCATATACCAGCATATTTCACACTTACCTGGAAAACCTTGAGTTGTTTCTTGAGAAGTGGCCATATTCCCCCAACAACATGGGTAATATGGTCTCTTGGGAACGACTTGGAAATGATCCAAATGCACAATATCCATGTGGTTTTTCCACGTGCCTTGCTGGGATTTAGTAAAGGAGATATGAATCAGTATTTTAAAAACACCGCAAAAGTCCAATACGATCTTGATTCGGCCGTAATGACCAGGTTTCATTTTGTAGGGCCATACTCCCGCAAATTTTTATAAGGCATTTTCGTAAGGGATATTACAGGCACGCGTACAGGATTGATATAACACCTGTTCCCCCGTATGCAGAAAAAGAAATCCCCACCGCCGTGGAGAATGCGACCTGTCGCATCTAGTGGAATTACAGCTTTCCGACGACGAGACAGCTGACGTCCATGAAGCCAGACGTCGCCCTGCTGGACAAGGAGGCAAGAGAACTCTACGTAATCGAGTTCTTCTGTCGAAGCGAGAAAAACATAAACGCAAAGGAAGAAGAGAAAAGGGCTAAATATTTAGACCTCATGTTCGAGCTTCAACAATTATATCCTGGTCACCAAGTTACGCTCGTAGTCGTTCTTGTCGGGTGCCTCGGAGGGATGAAGGACACAATCCTGTCGGCACTGGAAAGGATTCCAGGAAGTCGGCCAGTAGCTCCATCTCTGGCCAAAAGGATGCAAGAACCAGTGATCCTGGGCTCTCTTCTTGTTCTCCGGGCCCACTTGGCAGACTAAAGGGCTCTGGCTAACCGCCCTTGTTGGGAAGAAAGTAAGAATATTGAATGACAGGAAAAAGAATAGGTGTGTTTTAAAAGAGTTGATAAACAGCAACCCTTCCGATAGTGGATTTTCCAGTGATTTGCACCAGCAAAATTCATGGAAAAAGTCATTGGTTAATCATGAGTAAAGGGTAATGAAAGTGGAAGTCTTGCTCTGTAGCAGATAACTCGCATCAGAGCAGTATTCAGGGGTTCCCCCAAATAATGAGAATGAATCCTCTCCCATGCCATCCTGTAATGGAAGCATCAGACAAAATCTGAATTGGGAATAAGAACGTTCATTACTACATTGAATTTTCTCAACAGCCAATCCACCGATGACATTCATAGTCATAGGCTATGATACATGGATGCCCATCGGACTACATGAGGAAGGAAGCTGTTACCTGGGTTTCTAAGGAAGAATTTCGCAAACATTTTTGAGAGAAGTTTAAGTAAGTCGCATACGAGTTGGTTTGTGCTTCGGGGGAAAACACTAGGTTATATTCTCCATGGTTTTTCCTTTATTCCCTATATTTGGTAACACAATCGAAAAAAGTCTGTTTTGAAGGAGGGAAAATTTTTCGAGGAAATAACCTTCACCCTAAATACAGGGTGCGTCAGCTATTTGAGAACAAAATTTGACTTTGAGGAAAACAAAAATATTCAGTAGAAAAACTAATATATTTTCATAGAATTTTGTACACATGTTCTTACATACACATAACAAAAGGCTATTCAATAAAACCGCCTTCAACCTCGATTACGGCCTCGATGCGGCTTCTTAAACGACTACATGCGTTGATCAGGTGATCTTTATTTATGTTTGCCATAATGTCCCCGATGGCAGCCTTCAACGAGTCCTTGGTATTATGGCCATGCTTGTTGGTCTCCCTCTCAACGACGCCCCAGACGTAGTAGTCCACGGGGTTTAAATCAGGAGAGCATGGAGGCCAAATGTTACGGGCAACATGATCGTGAAAATTTTCGGCCAGCCACTCAAGGGTCATACTGGCTGTTGGAGAGGGAGCAGTCTTGCTGGAACACGTACAGCCTCCCCCGAGCCGAGACGTTGTCGAGCCCTGGATTGAGGGAGTGGCTCGGGGAGGCCGTATGTGTTCCAGCAAGACTCTGCTCCCTCTCACACTGGCAGCACAACCCAGGAGTGGCTGGCCGAAAATTTTCACGATCATGTTGCCCCTAACATTTGGCCTCCTAGCTCTAGTTGAACTCCTAGTTGGTGACCGGCCCCGGGTCCGGTCACCAACTGCTCGCGAGCGTACTACGAGATTTCTCAGGGCCCGTCACCAATGTGTTAACCCCTCTGTGTGGCAACGGTGCGACTATAAATGAATTTCAGGGACAGACATTTGATCAAATCGGATTACTACTTACCGAGCCAGTATTCATGAATGCCATTTGTACGCTGCCTGCTCGCGAGTTCGCTCAGAGTATTCGCAGATAATTCAGGTTATCGTTGGACTGAAGCAGGGGAAAACTGATGCTGGCACCTTTACCGACGATGTGGTCCTTAAAGAAGCGCTTTTTTTTGTTTTTCATGTCCAATGAAACTTTGCAAGACAATTTTTTGTACATCATGATGTAAACTTTCCGCTTCGTTCCCACGAGTGTCCCGTTTCTTCATATTTCATGGTCCCATCCATTTTTATTTACTTTAATGATGTTGAACTAATTTTGGTTGTAATTTTCACATATTGGCAGATGTAACACGCTGTGCCACAGCATATCTTTCACGCATATATGTTCCATCATGAAGTGTATATCAATGTTGGGCGGCGAGAACCAGGCTAAGACTATTCTGAGCTGTGACAAAAAAGTATATGTACGGGTCGCAATTGCAGCCATAGGCCGTTAGTAATTTATGGATCTTTTCATTTTTACTCGAATATACGAATCTTGCTTTCTCGCATATAAAAAGGTAGAGCGTTTTTTGAATCACCATAGATACGGAAGTATGAGTGCAATGTCCACCTGGGCACAGAGAAAGAAATAAAATCAGTATTGCAGACAATATTTCATTAGGATTTTGTCCATAGCGGACATCGTATAGAGTCAATTTTCTGATGCCGGTTGTATTGCCATAATCTCTGCATATTCGCTCAATGTATTCGCCTAATATATTTTACGAATATATTTTACATTTAATCAATTTATTTTACTATAAATACTCGCTATGGTCGCGCCTTCGGCGCTCCATTATCTTGGATAGTGATTAATTCATTCATTTTTTTGTGAAATTGGAAACATTTAAAGTACGTCCCCATTGAAATACGTGACATATAGGGTCAAAAGCCTTCATTTTTATCAAACTCTTTAATTCTATGATTCTAAGTGTGCCTAACTTTAAATATTTTCTCATGTCCCTTTTAGTAAGGGTGGAGGATACATTATGAAATACTTCCCTCCTATAATCTACGCTAAGGAGGCATATTTCGAAAGTAGGATTTTTCCTGTGCTCAGCCATTAAATAGGTACTTCTGAGGGAAGTTTAAATTTTCTGTCTCTGTTTCGTTGGATCAAAAAAAAATTCAGGAAAATGGGACTTAAAAAAAAGAGCCCTGATGGGTTTTAGCGAAAAATTTTTTTTCTTCTGAAATGGAGACTCAGGGAACTCCATGTCATCTAGTTTCAGCCTGATATTGATACGTTTCCCCTTTTCATTTTAGCGTTAGTCACGATCGTCAATATATATTAGAAAAGTAGAATTTTTTCTTTAACTGTTTTCTTTATTCATCAGGTACTTACTTGCCAAGTTTTTCTTTTTACCTTAAATGCGCCCTTTGTTTTGCTGGATCAGAAAATTCGAGAAAATTCGCCTTTTGCAAAATATGTGCCCAGAGTCGTTTTAACCGAAGGTAAAAGGTTGTACATCACCTTTTTGTTTACCTTTAAAAGGTAAACAAAAAGGTGATGTACATGTCCCTAAAGTTTCAACATTATACATTAGTAATGTCATGTCAGTTATACATCTGCTAAGTATCACCTTTCCATTTCTGTCCAATTTGCCGCGACAAAATTTTCTTTTAAACATCGCCCCTCGGTAAAAATTTCTCCAGGGGATGTAGCGAGACTTAGCATTTTCCTTTAACTCCATGTCTTAGTAGTAACATTCCTGCAAAGTTTCAGCTTTCCGTGTTCATCAGTTTAACTGATGCAAAAAAATTATTGGAAAACATCTCCGTTTGAAATTTGTGCCCCAGGGCATTTACTTTCAAAGTAAGACCTAACATTTTCCTTTAACTCCATGTCTCAGTAGTAACATTCCTGCAAAGTTTCAGCTTTCCGTGTTCATCAGTTTAACTGATGCAACAAAATTATTGGAAAACATATCCGTTTGAAATTTGTGCCCCAGGGCATTTACTTTCAAAGTCTGAAGTTTTCTGCACACAGCATCCCAAAACATATGCCACTTCAGAGTTTTAACGCTAAGATGGCTCATATTAAAGATCAATGTAGGCCTGAGCAATCGTCCAAGGGTTGGATATAAGCTTTCTGAATCATTCACATTAGGGCAAGTACCACCAATATCGAACTGTATGTGTAGTATGTAAGCCAACAGCTATTTATTTTCCATCCCGTTTCCTTTGAGGAGTGTGTATGAGAGTGGAATTAGCCTAAGCATCCATCCATGGGTTGAGCCTAGGCCTGCGAAATCAGTCCGCAGGGCGTGTACACCCCCCCACTCCCTCCCTCCGAAGTCTGAATTCCTCTAGAGTGAACAACGTAGCAATAGCACACACTTCCTTCAATGACTGAGGAGGAAGGAACGTGTTCATGAGAATGGCGTAAACTATTAGATACATCTTCATCTGGGGAGGAGGAGCTAGGAAGCAGACACATAAGCTCATTACTTCTGAGTTTTAAGGCGATGATTCCATTTCGACTGTAGGAAACTTTGTCATTAATTTTATATTCTGGCGAAAGGACTCTATGGCAGTACCTTTTTCAAACCCTCCTAATGGTTCCATACAGTCGTTTGTGAAAAAAAAAGTATGAACCGTATATGCAGCCCGTATACCTTCCCGTTTTGTTGAAGTGTGAGCATTGGCCGAATCGTCCTTAAGTGGATTAGAAATAGCGACCTTACATCAAATTGTCATCCTGAAAATCAATGGAACATCTTATACTGTTTCCCTGCCAGAAAAATAAATAGAACCC
>CAJPEV010001637.1:0-24734 GCA_905338385.1 Darwinula stevensoni
CGGATGAGAGCTTTGATCTTACCCGTAAACCAGACCGGTTGCCTGCCCGATTTTATGGATTTCCTTGGGATGCATTCCTCCATAAAGCCCTGCAATAACGGTTTGAACGCCCCCCACTGCTCCTCTACCGTCAGCCCACGGAGCTGCACCTCCCAGTCGATGCCCGAAATGCATTCACGTAGTCTCTCGAAATTAGCCGCCTTCGTATAGTTGTACGAAACCTTCCTCGGTTTGGCGTTACACTTCGTCCGCTTGATATTCCACGTGATCGCGCAGTGGTCCGAATCTCCCAAGTTATCCTGTACCTTGACGTCTAGTGCCAGATCGTCGTTCGTCGCGAAAACTAAGTCAGATAAAGCTTCCATCGGAGTCCGCTTCCACGTACCCAACGAGAATAGCATCCTGAACCGCAACTAGAAAGTCCCTATCCCTTTCGCACCCCCCTCGCGGCACCGACCAATCTATGTTGGGGATGTAAAAATCTCCGAAGAGCAATACCTGCTTCGAGATATCGTCCATCCTACGCATGAGTACAAAAGAAGCTGCTTCATCCTTGAGAGAAGAGTTAGGGGGGCTTACTGCAAATTTCTAGCACGATCTTCCCAGTTGCCCTAACGATCACGCACCATAAGTGTTCGATTGCTCAGCACTTAGTCGAGGTGAGATCTTCTATGACGCGAACGCCCAGTTCCGTTTTAGCATACATCACGACTCCTCCCCCCTTTCTACCGAGCCTATCCTTCTGCAAGATGTCATACCCTTCGATCTCGAATTCCTCATTCGAAATGTGAGAATCACCCCAAGTCTCGGTTATTCCGATGACATCGAAACCGTTGTCCAGTGCTCTCCCCCTGAGCTCGTCAATTTTATTACGTAAGCTGCGGGCATTCGCGTAGAAACACCTGCCTCTTCCCTGCCTTTCCTGCACGCCAGTATGCGACGGTCTAATGCTGCTCGTAATGGCTGTCCCTTGCTCGAATAGATTTTGTGACATGCTTTTGTTGGTTTTTTTTATCCTCAAGAGACTTTCCTGATATCTGCCTCTTCACTTCACTGCTTTGCCTAGTCACTAATTAAAATAATCAATATTTAAAAACCAAGGTTAACAGCATTTCTTCTGATCGTCAGCTCACAATGTTTCACTATGCCGATAACTCATCAGGGTCATTCAAAATTCCTCTGATCATGTCTGCCTCCATTAGGGTCTTGGAAAACTAAAGTCGTGGTGCAACACCCATATTGCTTCCTTTAACCTCTCCTGAATACATGTTGTCTTTACATGCACACATACATACATACATTTTCGAAACCTCTTTTCGCAACTTAATGGGGTCGCGGTTCGAACATCCCAAGGAGAGTCCTCCAATGATCTCAATCCTAGGCAACAGAGCTAAGCTCAGCTTGTGGGATGCCGAGTCTCTCGTGACAAAGCCGAGCGACGTGATCACTCCACCTTGTACAAGGTTTTACCAACAGGTCTTTTGCCGGTCATCTTGGCCTGGAAGACTCCTCTTGGGAGCCTCTCAGGGGGCATGCGGCAGATATGTCAAAACCATCTATCCAGAGACCTCTCGATCCAGAGAAGCAGCTGCTCGATGTGGAGACGCTCGCGGATGGCAGAGTTCCGCATCCGATCACGGCGCGTTACGCCAGCCATTCGCAGAAGGAACCTCTTTTCGGCAGCTAGTATCCGCGATCTGGTGCTTTAGGTCATTACCCAAAGTTACTGACCATATGTGAGGGTGGGGAGATAAACACTCTTAAAAACTGAGTTTCGCTTCCCTAGAAACTTACAATCTGGCAACCACGGTTCGCCAAAATTCCCGCAGAACTGCATAAGCCTTGGAGATGCGGTTCTCGATCTCGTTACCATGTCGCCTATCACTCGTGAACCAGACCCCAAGGTAATTGAACTTCTCCACTTGTTCTAGTGGGACTCCACTTACATGCAGGGTGCACTGTGCAAGATTTCTCGAGAGAACCATGACCTGTGTCCTAAGAGTCGCTCAGTTTCATTCCGGTCGCAGTGTATTCGGAGTCGAACCGATCGAGCACGCTTTGGAACTCCTGTCGAGAGCGGGTCAAAAGGATGGCATATTTGCCAAAGAGAAATATCCTTACAGCGACGTCGCCGAAGTTGACCGCTTCTTGGCCGAAGCTGCGGCTACAAAACCTGTCCATGTAAGGGGACCCAAACAATGATTTCCTCCCTTGTGTAGCCTCAACTAGAAGGTCTGGACTGGTGAAGACTATATCACATTAAAGTACATTCATTTACAATATTTCGTAGGTACAACAATGTGCGCTGCTGTGCGTAACGATTCAGAGAAGAAGCGATTCGTCGACCGCATTAGAGCGGTGACTTTTCGCGAAGTCCGTGACGCAGGTGCGGCCTCCATTTCTCGCTCCTGGATGACTGCACGCTTAGGAAGGTCAGAGGATTTCGTGAAAAGGAACTGGAGTAAGTCCCTTCAAGAGTGTGAGACCACATTTGCAGGTGGCAGACCAGAGGTTTCTCTCCCAGGCGTTGAAGAACATCATCCTGGAGGGGTCAGGCTGCCGGAAGAAGAGCTACACTGAGCTCAGCAAGGAGATCCAGCTCCGCCACGGTAAACAAGTGGGTCCCGAAACAATCCGACTGTTTCGTGTCCGGCAACGCTTCAAGCCATGACATGACCTGGCAAAACCTCGGAAGACGGCTTTGAACGTCGAAGAGAACGGGAGTGAAAATGCCAGACTTGGTCAGATTTCGAGCACATGTTCTCCGTCAGGTGAGCCAAACATGCTCTAATGCGAGCCACTGACTCCCGAACATCCTGGATATACTGTAACTCGGCGGTGGCCCACCAAATTTTAGTTACAACACGACGGAAGTGTGACGCAGAACACTCCGAGATTTAAAGTCTTCCATCAACTTGCAACTATCTGATGCAATACAAAAAAAGAGTTCCTCGACCGGGAGACTCTAAAAGTGTCCACATTTCATGTCCAATATCTCAAAGAGGGAAAGGTCAAATAAGAAAATGAACTTCCACCAGTAGGCCATAACATTGAAGCAACATTGATTAAGTGATGATTCAACATCTGGATGATGCTTTAAATATAGGTGCCGCTAGGGTCACAGATGAAGTCATGTTGCTTGATAACCCCCGTAAAATCAAATGAGCTTTCTTCACATTGGTGACCCTGTGACCCATCGGCAACAGCAACTAAATTGAACTTAGTTGTCCAGGTAAATGTAGGAATTACAATAGGAAGGTAAATGTAAATACAAGTAAAACGCAGGCAAAAAAAGCGTAAAACGAGTAAAAAATGGGATATTCTGAAACTTTGGTAAATTATAGGTAAGAAGACGGTAGAATATTGTGGTGGAATTCGATAACGGTTGAATTCAGACAATGAAACGGGCAAAGAAAATCGGAAAATTTACCCGTTTTATACTTTAGTTTTACCATCCAAATTCTACACGAAGTAAAAAATTAATCATTTTGTTTTGGCTGCAAAGTAATATTGCATTGCCATTGAAATTAACCAGAAAGACGTTCGTTTTTTGCCTTCTGCTTTACCAACGCTAAAGGGTGTTACGACGGCCATCACGGCCGTCGAAGAGCTGATATGCAGCTGTAATGATGGGGGAATTTCTTTGCTCTCTGCAGCAGCAATTCAGAAGAGAGCACGCATGCGTATTTCTCTTCTAGCGACTCTCCTGATGCTAATGCGCATGCGTCCTGTCTTCTGGAGAGCTGCTGGAGACAGCAAAGAAATACGCCGATATGGATGGCATTGAGAGGCACGATTGAATGTCCCGGGTTCGGTGATGTAGTGGTAGCACACCTGACCGGCAATCAGGAGGCCTGGGTTCAATTCCCAGCCGTCTCCTGGCTTTCTTTCGTCCTCTCCTGCCATCCAATCTTCCGCCCATTCTCATGACACAGCCATCTAGTGCAGAAAATGCCCTATATGGCTGCATATACGCCTGAGTGCCTGGCGAGTGTTCCGAAAATCGCAAATTTATCGCAGCTCTGTCCAGCGAATTGCAAAACGTGACCTCAACTTGAAAGCGATTAGACATGTTCCTGCACAACGGCTTACCAGTGAGATGAAGCAAATACGACTCGAAAGATGCAGCAAACTGCTCTGACGGTTTCGCATCAGAGATGCTGTGGAAAGAACTTGGTTCTCTGACGAGAAGCTATTCACTGTCCAAAGGCCAAACAATTCGAAAAACGACGAGGTTTATGCCAACTTGAGAAGGAAGAAAGACGTCCCGTCGTGTCGGGTTTTGCGCGAAAGAGCCAACTTCAGCGACGGTGTGATGGTAGCTGTTGTGGTCTCGACAGTTGGCAAGACTGCACTAAGACATCTTAGTGCAGCGCAGAGTGAAGATCAATTCCACGAATTATTGCCAGGATGTGCTAGCCGAGATGTTGCCGGACATTGCAGACCAATCGCTCAGTTACACATTCATGCAGGATGGTGCTCCTGCCCATCGTGCAAAAGCGACCTAGCACCACCTCTATAGCAATTGCGCTGATATAATCGAACCTGACCTGTGACCACCAAATAGCCCCGATTTAAATCAAGTGAATTATTTCGTTTGGAGCTGTTTGCAACAAATGGTGTGCGCAACAAGTAATAAGGGTGAGTGTAGGATGTGCGATGGTTGAAAAATGGGTGTGTATGCATTTACAGGCGCATTCTCTCCCTAGGAGGTTCGCATAGCATTCTTAAGGGTATGCAGGCTCTCCCTACTATCAGATGGGTGCATGTGAGTACCATCGGGGTATGTCCATTCAACTGAACGTCTGGAGTCATCCTCACCCCACTTTGTTCACCCCTGCTGGGGGGATGACCCGCTCGGGCCAATCCTCTCCCCAGGAGGTGCTCCGGCTCAGCTACAAAAAAACAGGGTGGGATTAATGTTTGAGGAGCTCCCAAGCATAGCACGCACCACCCTTGACCAAATCTTGCGAAGAAGAGGGGTAACGGAATATGAAATTTTGTCGTCTCCTAATCTCGTTTTAACCCATGCATTTTAACCAACGCATTGCTCGCCTATTTAGTGATACGATAAGGATGTCATCCTTCTGTCCTTTCGCTTTCATTAGGAGAAGCAACTGGATATTCAGGTAAAGGTGAACTTACCATTACCGATGTAAGATGGCAACTCAGTCGCCAACCCAGTGGGTGGTCGATAAAGAAACTATGCCACGCCTTTGGGATTTCTTACATGAAGTACTAGATTCTTTCTTTCCTACAGCAAGGCGTAATAAATTGGAATCCCAAGATATTACTATCTAAAGATGAAAGTCGGCCCAGGGAGACGTCTAGCAATTATGGCCCAAAGGAAGGAATAAGAGGGATTCAGACTTTAAGATAAACCAAAGACGAGGTTGCAAAATAAGATTGGAAGTGAACTCCCACGCACAGTATTTTCGAAATCGTCTTTCTCTGCACTTCTTTCCTCGTGAGGAGACAGCATTGACACGAGCAGGGGCGCGTAGTGGAATATATGGCAACATGATTCAGAGCAGGAAAACATTGATTTAGGGTTCCTAAAAGCAATGTGCGTAAGGAATGTTAAGTATGCGAAGAGGTCGTTATGACACTTGCATCCAGAACAATGCAGTAATATCGGAAACTTAGTAGCTTCAAATCAATTGAATCTGATTCTCCATCAATAGGGAAGACCTAGTTCTATAAGTGTTCTTCATATGGGAAAGATTGCTTCACTCATGAAAGATGAGAATGAATCTCTGAAGGGTGCGCATGGAAACCCAGGGGTGAGGATGGAGATTGACCATTAATGTAATTTCCAAGGGAGTATTTATTTCGCTTGGGGCGATGCTGAAGGGCGTACATTGTTTATCAACTAATTGATGCAATCTTGAAAAGAGGGTGAGGCATTTGCACCTGGGGCTGGCCATGCTACTACCAAGGGTGCTGGACACCATGATGAGCATTCTCACCCTACTTTCATGGCGATCTCCCTAGGATGGCTGTCCAGTGACAAAGCGTGCACTAAAGGTGCGGGATCTCACCTTTATTAGTAGTATTTCAAGTCTGTAAAAAAAAACACTTTGTAGCTCATTCTTTTCTTCATCCACTACATGTGGCTTAAAATAAAATCTCATACACATCACATCGGGAAATCGTTTCGACAAGTATGCCCCTTATTATTGGGCCACCCTGTACTTAAAGTAATACGAGTCCAATGAATTGCTTGGTTACGTTCATATTTTACCTTGCCCGGAAAAGGGTTAACCAGTTCAAACAAATTCGAACCTAAATTGAGGAATTCAGGTGTCTGCCTTTACGTTGTTTTTGGTAAAGGATCAGGTACTGCATGAAAGTATGGGGAATTTGTAACGAGTTATACCTGACACCGCGCTGTGGTCCAGAGTGACTGAAAACCTAGCCGAAAATGCCTGACTTCCTTTCGGTCGATCTAGGAGGGTTGGTTCGGCAACATAAAAAAATATTGTCCAATACTAATACGTTTATGCCAATACCTGGAGTTTCGAGGCATTTCCACTTTACTTAATTCGAGTTTTCGAAGTAATCACTGTATATTCTAAACTTTACGTTTCAACCTTGTGGTGTTATGCATCCTTGAAAAGGTCCCATTAAAAACGATAAAATGGTGCAATGATGGCCGATATTTGAGGCCACTGTGGGTTGTTTCGAGGGGATTACCTTCTTCAAGAGTTGTCTGATCAGGATTGAGTAGTGGTTTTTTATTCATTGTTTGCCTAGGTTCATTTCCAGAACATGTTTTCAGTTGTGCACATTCATTGACGGTATCTGAAATTGAAAACAAAAAGAAAGAATAGAAGAAGCACTTGCATTTGGAACTTATTTTCTCACGTTTCAGCATCTTTTGGAGAACACAAATTAATAAAGAATATGCTAGATCAGCAATACATCCTGTAGGTTAGCAGCGTTACTTGGCTTCCAGAACGTGATTATACGCAGGATAAATATATGCGTCACTTCCATGGCTCCTCGAATCAATTGATAACCACTTTAGGACAGTTTAGAAGAAGATGATATGAAACTCTCTTACCGAAACTCTTACTCGAAACTTACCAAAACTGCCAAACATGCAGAATTTGAACATACCACTTTTTTAATTACATCAGTCGCATCTACTTTCCCTTTCGCCCCCAATGCCATCTGTGCAGCGGATGCGAGCTCAGTTCTACTCGCTTTCTGTCGTAGTTCTCATGTTTTTGACCTCTTCGTCCTCGAGGTACATTGCTAAAATGGAATCGAGGGCCTTCCCTTTCCTCCTCTTTCTTCCTCATCTTCGTCTTCTGCCTCAGCATTCATTAGTTGAAACTCATGCACTCGAATTCTTCATCCGCATGCCTCTTCAGATCCATAGGGTAGGGTTAGATTATGAAAATCAAGTCTTTGGAGGACATTGGAGGACGCCGATTCCTTTGTATCTCCCGTTTCAGAGAAAATGTCTTTCGGACTTTTGAATCGCAATCGGGTGAATATGTCCCTCTGAGTTAACTTTCTAGGACCTAGGGAGGGATCAAATAACGGTCATTGTGAGTTTACTCGCAGAATCTCGCAGCTGGTTGGGCGTCAAAATGTCCACACTGGTTGTTAGGGAGTATGCAAATGTGGTTTCAGTTATGGCCATCCATGGCCGTCTCTAAGAAAATTGGGGTTGAAAACTGAAAAGAATGACTTTACCGTCCATTTTGGAGATTTTCGTTCCTGGACAGTAACTTAAGGGCTAGGACAGAGCTATATTCACCTACCTGACCTTCAGCCATTGATGCTTGATGTGAGATCAAGGTGCATTCGCAACTATGAATAACCTGTGGGAAAATCAAGAAAAAAATTTCAGTTAACCTCGAGCGGGTGAATCTTCCCACTTTTATCTGTTTTGGAACAGCCCTACTCCTAAGAGTCGCGAGACCCGGAGTTGCTTTTTAGATGTTGCCATGCACTTTAGGACATCTCAGGATAAGATAGGTTGAATTTGAACGATTTTGAAGGAAAATTACTTTTCGATTTTCGGCCAGGTTCTCCGTAACTCTGGACCACTGTGCACTGCAGAATTTGCGGCTACTAAAGCGTCATCTCGCATTGTCTGTGGGAACCCCATTTTGTGATATGAGAGAGATAAATGGTTCGTCCGCAAATAGGGCAAATGCTGGTTGCTGCACTAGGGCCGGCGCACAAGGTCACTTGAATTCAAAGAAAAATCTATTGGACATTAAAATAGCTTTTCCTTTTTGTTCAGTTATGACTATCACTTCCATCAGTATATTCTTGTTTATGTATTTATATCGCTCTCTCTCGGGGCACCGTATTATCTCGTACCACGATTGTCATGTTACTTGTCACGTTTCTTGTGTCCCTTTTTGTAAGGGTGGAGAATACATTTTGAAATAATTCCCTCCTATAATAAACGCTAAGGGGACATATATCAAAAGTAGGATTTTTCCTGTACTCAGCAATCAAGCAGGTACTTCTGAGGGAAGTTTAAATTTTCTGTCTTTGCTTCTTTGGATCAAAAAAAAAATCAGGAAAATGGGTCTGAAAAAAAGTACCCTGATTGGTTTTAACGAAAATTTTATTTCTTCTGAAATGTAGACTCAGGGAACTCCATGCCATCCAGTTTCAGCCTGATACGTCTCATCTTTCTACTTGCGAAAAAAATGTATTTGGAAAAGCGACACACCGAAAAGCTGCGCTCTGAGGAGACGCACAATAGTTGAATTTTTCCTTAAATCAACATCACCTCCGTTATGCGTGCGCCAGCTGCTATTTTTCTATTTCTGCCCGATTCGCTAGGAAATTAATAAATTCTTTGAAATCATTACGTCCCCAAGAAATATGCCCCCCAAAAATATTTCGGAAATTTGACATTTGACATTTGAGCTGCGTCCTTCACCAGTCACGTTCTTGCCATGTTACAGCTTCCCATGGGTTTCCGTTTGATTGAAGCAATGAGAACTATTTGAAAGTATGTTCCCCGAAAATGTGTGCCCCTACGGCGTGCATCACCAAAGTGGAATTTTCCCTGAACTCAGCATGTGAATAGCTACTATATACTATAGAGGAAAATATTTTCAAATAGTTCTCTTTGCTTCAATCAAACGGAGACACATGGAAAGCTGAAACCTGGCAAGATCGTGACTGCTGACGCACTGAGCTCAGGAAAAATGTCAAATTTCCAAAATGTTGGAATTTCCGGCGGGGATATTTCTTGGGGACGTTATATTTTCAAAGAATTTTTCATATCCTAGCGAATCGGGCAGAAATAGAAAAGTAACAGCTGGCGCGCGCATAACGGACGTGATGCTGATTTAGGGAAAAATTCAACTTTTCCTCTGCGTCTCCTGGGAGCACGGCTTTGGCGCACAGTTGCTATGTACATGCGCAGTGCCACAGATAGGAAGAGAGTGAGGACAAAGGGAGGAACAGCCCGTGCAGTTCCTGTTTCAAAACTTTCTTCCTCCGAGTACTAAGTGCTGACAAGCGTTGATCATACTACTATTCACTCGAAAGAACCTTTTTCATGTAATGGTCTGACTACTTTTTGCACAAAGATAAAAATTGCATGATGATCCGTCAAGCGGTTCGAATCCTATGATCCTCTCAAATATTGCGCATGGAACTGGAGTCATCCGCACTTATTGAGAACTTCCGAGACGGAATATACACGGAATCTGGTGACGAAGGCATCAAAACAATAGGAACACTTTCCTCTAACAGAATTGCGGAGGAGTTTTTGATACGTTATTTCAGAAGTGAATAATTCCGTGGGAGCATTCAGTACTCGCAATTTCGTGTTTAATTTAGAGTGCATTTTGATGCAAATCTCGAAAATACTCTGAATAAATGACGAGGAATTTTGCATGAGACTCGCCCAGCGGATGGTCTAACCTTGGTAGTCAGTGCTTGTGGGAAAGGAATCTGTGACCTAATAGACTGATAGGCAGCATAACAAGCACATTTTAAATTTCAAATGTTCACAATAAATCCCATGTTTCACTTATGATGCAAGGACGCAATGTTAGTATTCAATTCAAAGAGCAATGTCTCAACTGAACGAAAGCGCCGATTTCGCATGGAATTAAAGAGTTTCGGAGTCATGACCAGTTTTCCACTTTCCTCCATTCATTTGACTCTACCACAAATCTCTCCCATCATCAGCCAACTGTCAATCCGAGATATTCCAATTTCTGCATCATTAATGTCATGAGTCAGAACAGAGGACTGCGAGTTTCATAATGTATGCAGCTATGTAGAAATTCATACCAACCCCTCAAGCAGTCGGAATTAGTGAACAACTAATATCGCAATCTGGATAGTCAAACAAACCAAACGCCTGGAGACAAGGGGGAACTGAAAGAAGGCATCAGGCGAAGCCTCTGGCTCTTTCGATCATCCGACCGATGAAACCATTTTTTTTTTTTAGAGCTGGGGTATGCAGACGCTAAGCACATGCGTAGTGAGCCAGGCAAGGGGGAGCGAGGACAGTGGGAAGAACAGCCTGCAAAACGCTCTCCTTTGAGAGGATATTGCATGGCACAATCTGCACGAATTCTGGCGATGAGGGTTGGGATGGATTCTGAGGATGAGGGTAACCATTAAAAATAAGAAACGCTACAGTCTGGACGACAACGTTGACTCAACGTTGATAATATGCTGACGAAGTTGAGAGGATGTTGATGCTGATGATTCTATGCTCAGTCAACACTGACTCAATGTTGAAAATATAAACACTGAAAGGACATTTTCTGGTCAAAATTACATCAATATATGTCGGGCGAGACGTTCGAACAAAGAAGGTTTCCTGATCCCGACGTGAGAGGGCGAGAAGTCGCAAGCACAGGGAATTACTTCATATATGAAACTGGCACGCGTCCCAAGTACTTTTGGAATGGAATTTCCACAGATATCACCGGGAAAGGTATTTGAATTCCTGGATACATTCGATGAAAGAGGCAATCCAACACAATGGATTCCAGGGTAATTCAGCTCCGAGGAACGGAGAGAACAAAGTACACATGTTGATGCGACTCCACGAGTCCCCTTAGTTATTAGTAAAGAGAAAACCCTACATGTGATTGTGTGGGTCGCGCGGAAGGATCTATGGAATGATTAACAGCCATCCCTTCTCTGGCTGCAATCACTCTGCTGCCTCCATCCTTCCGCAAGACCGGAATGTCCTTGTCTGATCTTGACGTATTCTCTTAGAAAATGGGGAGAGATTTTTCTCAAAAAAGAGTAAAAGATTTTACTCAAAAGAGCGTAAAATCGCTAACTCCAGTTTCACTCCCCTTTCACTCTGGGAAAGGAGTGAATTTGCCCCATCACCAAGGAGTAAAATTGCTCTCCTCCTCCATGAGTAAAAACGCTCCCTCAGGAAGAGATAGGGATGTCATGCAAATACGCAAACGCTTATATAAATCGTGTCGCTTTCGCTCTCTACTGTACTGGCACTGACCTACCTTTGACTGTACTGTACACGTCAGAGGATGGACCACTTCTTACGGTTCCATGAAGTGTCCGCGATGTCAGTCCTTCATTTCCTCGTTCTCTCAAGTTGAGGAAGTGATAGGATTGATTTCATGGACGTCCCCCATATTTTCTATGTCTCCTCTGCGGATGAAACCGTTGTGAGTTTCAAAAGGGTTCTCATCAGGAATATGAGCTTGTTTATGGCCAGGGCTCTATGAATTTGTCTTGAATATTTGGATAACAAAAATTTTGATTTGTCCGTGTTTATTGATTCCAATAATGAGACTAGGCGAGACATATGGCAATGTACTAAACATTCCTGCTAGGGACGATTCCAGGGAAAGAGGGCAGGGCCCTCTCTGACACTGGTCGTTTTTTCATATGTCGCTGATATCTACCTTTAAGTGTATGCTCACAGTATGCAATATTTAAGAAGCTTTTATTTTGGCCTCAGGGTTGACCTTAGCGTGGAATTACCCCCTTGCGATTTACTCTCTTTCGCGCAGAGGAAAACTGAACTCTAAGTGTTGTACGTGGGTTTTCTCGCATGAAAGTTCGTAACGAGATGTGAACATTCCTTAGTTGGGGGGAGGGGGGATGCGCTAGGCGTACAATGACTCTCTCTCCCATTCTCAAGAACGGAACGCGAAGGCCGAAGAGAAAGCGCGACCTCGAGAGCGTGAGACGGGCACCCCAACCGGCATAAGTCTTCCACGAACTGTTTCCCTGGAATTCCCGAGTTCAGTCGGCAGCCCTAAAACTCAGCGGCCCTCTTAACGATATAAGCAGCAGCCGCTCTTTCTCGCTCTCGAGAATTACCTGTGGAAGACCTCCATGAAATTCGTGTCGGCCTAGGACAGGGGTGTCAAACTGCAGGCCCTCTAGTCGCGAAGGCTCAAAGAAACCGCTCGATCTCAAGCCCAACCGCCAACCCATGAAGACATCCACAAACTCCGGGTCGGCCTTGGCTAAGCGTTTAGCATTTTCGGGTATTCACGAGTTCAGTCAGCGCTCTATGCAGCAGCCGCTCGAACTTTGTGTGCCTTGCGCATCCCCCCCCCCCCCTTTACCCATGGGGGTGTTCACGCCTACGATACTGGCTTTCATTGAGCGGCATTCTTATCTCGTATCGAACGCGACACTGTGCGTATCGTCCGTAAAGTTCATCTCTTTTTATGTAGGCCTATGAGCGAAAAATACGCTTGAGAAACAGGATGGGTACTACGCAGCCGACGGCGTCTTTCCGATCCGCGGGTAAGCGCTCCTGTTCTATCCCATCCAGATGGAAACCCGCCAGAGTAACGCCCTCGGGAGTTACTCTCCTTGTGAGAATGCCAATCAATAGGAGGACGGGTTCTGATCGATAAAGGGGCCAAGATCCCGATAAATATGGGAGCGGAGATCTCATTCCGGCGAGTAGTCATCCTTCCTCCAGCGGAATGGAAGGGGATTCCAAGAGTTATGAGCGGGGGGTCACGTCCCCGCAGAAAAACCCGCATCGAGATGTGAACCCCAGTTGGGGGAGGGGAGACGTGGGTGCGCAAGACGTAGAATTTCTCTCCTTCTGAATAATTGCAACAAAATAAATGCATACTAGCGGCCCGCCGCCGCTACGCTGGCCGTCTAGTATGTAGAAACTTGAATCGTCTATTATGAGCATAACTTCTTCTTGACAATCCTCTGGTTCATTGCATTACCCATTCAGAACTGAACCGCTTCGTTACATTTATACACATATAGCTTACAGTACACAGGGAGATTCTGCTCCTGAGCGCCATCATCATGATATTCGAGCTGATTGCCACAATCATCATTGTGAACGCCTTGGTTTAGCACGTTTTCATGTGACTCAAGACGACATTGCTGATTTCGTCTTCCTAGCACATTCAACAGTCTTGCATCACCGATTACTTCATCGGCCATTAGCGTTAGCGTATGGTACAGACACCAATGATTCTGTAACAGTACGGACCGTTTCCAAGAACTTGTTCGACGGCACAGAGGGATGTTAGTGCATGTGCGGCACAATGCCAAAGACTAATTCCTGAAAATGCCAACCTTGCATCAAGTTCCTTAGCTGGCTGCACGGCTCTCCTATTCCGGAGTTCAGCACTCGCTGCCTTTTGCTGTTCAGCGGTCTGAGCGCCCCTAAGCTCCCTACGTACATGTGCTTCCTGTTTATCACCGATTCTAGCCATTACGGCTAGCACCGATTTAGGCACTTCGTACTGCAACTGCAGTGGCAAACGTTTCTTCAGCGCCAGCACCAACCGTTTTTTACCAGCAACAACTGCCTTCATCGCCGTCCTAGGGGACCTCCTTCAACATTTCTTCGCGTTCAACCACACCTCGCAAAAATCGCCACCATTTTGATGGGATGTGCACCTCGTCTGCGCGACATATGGAGAGAGACTTTTTGGACTATTACTTTGACTTCATCAATCATGAGAACTCAAATCGGCCATGAAATGAAAAGCATATAGAAAACTATTGCTTGGAAGCGATGGCGTGAATCGCCACGTTTGACCTAACGGAAAAAAAATAAATACAGAAAATATACTTCACGAAAGAATGTATTCAAATGAAGAACTTGCAGTCGATCAATGAAAACGGGACACGCATTCAGTTCGTAGCAACATTTGCTTGACAGAGGCTTCATACTTATCTATGGAAATAATAGGATGAGCCAAAGCCTATGGCTCAGACTGATACAGCCTAATGGAGCTGGTGCTAAGTGCGTTGGATGGCCAAACCTTTGGCCTAGAATAGCATAGCCCCATAGACCTGACGCTTTGAGCGGTGGTTGGTCTAGCCCATGGCCACGGATGGCATAGCCTAATGGACCTGGCGCATTGAGCAGTGGATGGAGTACCCCATGGCCTGAAATGATCTAGTCTCGTAGGCCTCGCGCGTTGCGGTGACATCCACCACCACAAATTCTTCCCAGCACATTCAATACTCTTGCATCACCAATTAGCTCATGGGTTATTAGCATTAGCATATGGTACAGGTACCACTGATTCTGAAAGAGTACGGGCCGTTTCGAAGAATTTGTTCGACTTCAGCACAGAGGGAATTTAGCGCATGTACAACAGAATACTAACGAAAAATTCCTGAAAATGCCTCGCCTCCACATTAGCACCAGTGAACAACAGTGTGAGCGTTAAGTGTGAGTTGCAGCAGAAACCCTTTTCCGTTGTGGCAGCAATGTGAATCAAATGTCCCCACCCTAAAGCAAAAATGTGCAGCCTGACAGTGCTCGCTGCACAAACGACTATAGTGATTTGAGGTGACATGGAGAGGCCTGACAAAATGTCCCGAGTTCCGTGGTGTAGTGGTAGCACACCTAACCGGCAAGCAAGAGGAGCGGGTTCAATTCCCGGCTGCCCACCGACTTTCGACACCTGAGTGCTGCGTTCCTTGCATCAAGTTGCCCACAGCACCAATTGTTTATTATCTGCAGCGACTGCCTCATCGCCGTCCTGTGGGACCTCTTTCAACATTTTTTTTTCACGTTCAACCTCACCTCGCCAATATCGCGACCATCTTGATGGGAGGTCCGTTTGTGTGACGTATGAAACAAAGAATTTACGTTATTATTTTTACTTCATCAATCATGGGAACTCAAATAAATCGACCATGACATGAAACGCAAGCGGAAACCTACTGCATGGAAGCGATGTCCCGAACCGCCACGCCTGATCTGACGGGAAAAAAAAAATAAATACAGAAAAAACACTTGGTCAAAGAATATATTTAGATGGAGAACTTGCAGTCGATCAGTGAAAACATGACAGGCATTCATTTATTACCATCCTTTGATTGACACAGCTAAGTATGAAGCCTATGGCTCAGACTGATATAGCTCGATGGACCTGGCGCTAAAAGCGTTGGATGGCCAAGCCAATGGCCTAGAATAACAGCCTGAAGGACCTGGCCTTTGACCTGAAGTGACATAGTCTTGTAGGCCTCGCGCGCTCGGGTGACGACCCCCACCACTACCACAACTCTCGGGCTCTTCGAATTAAAGTGTAAGATAAGATGGCCTGGCCTATGAACCAGAATGGCATTGCATCGTAGGCCCGCACGTGGGAATGACAGCCACGACCACCACCGCTGCAGCTTTTGACTTCTTCGAATTAAAGTATTAGATTGTTTGCAAAGAATTGATATCTTGTTTACGTAAACATGCTGCTTGAGAGGATAACATATCTCCATTTCCTCATCTCCCACCAAATCGATCAATCACTGCTAACCACCGCTTCATTCTCGACTCATCTAATGAACTCAGCACAAAAATGTCCGGCACATACGAAAAGCAAAAATATTCAAACGCCGATACGAAGGTCTTGAATCTGGCTTAATTTCGGCATGATATCTGGCTACACTGGCGGGTGGGATCGGAGCTAGCTCTCTAAGCCTATATAAACGAGAGCTAATTTCACTTTTTATGGCGAAATAGTGGTTTAAAAAAAAAAAAAGGAAACAAACAAAAAAAGAGAACAAAAAAGGAATTAAATTCACATCTTCAAAAAGCGAGATTCAGTGATCTCCACAACCCCAAGGAGATGGAGCTTCAAATTTGCTGGAGCGATACTGTGGTGAGAGAGGAAGAAGCTTGGCAAATTTTGTTCCTGTTGATCCTCGCATAGTGGAATACGAGGAGGTTGGAATTTTGTGGCGACAAGGAGTCGAAGTAAGGTAAGTGGCGCTACCAAAGCCTATTTGATTTCTTTCGAGATCTTTCATGACTATTCCTTTATTATATCACCGGAGTGAAAATAATTTTTCTCGGCTTCAGTAGTTCCTGTGCTCTGAACAGCTTCTGACGAAGGATTTCTACCTCTAAACAATGAGCATTCATGGCTTCCGGTGCGATGATTTTATGACATTGGTTTCCGTCTAAGGAGTTGAGGAGACCTGCTGCTCCTCCCTTTGTTGAAACAGACCGTCAGAGCGACCAACGCGAACGTGGAAGGTGACGTTGGATCGAAGGCCAGACTCTCTGTTGGAACGGCATCTTTTTTCAAGCGCCTCGTAGCCTTTCGATCATGATAGGAATCGAAGAAGGGTTACGGGCACGCTAAAGCATTTCTGGGAATGGAGTTTCTTCCAAGCACTTGAAGCCATTCATTTTTTATGTCTCAACGTTTTGGAAATTCATGGAAGGAAATATGTTTTGCCTGGAAATTCCTATAAGTATTCTTAGAAGATGTGACAACGCAAGCCTTGCCATTGTTCATGACAAAATACTACTCAGAGAATGAATCAAATTAATGAGCCTTAGAATAGGATCGAAATCAACGAACAGATCAGCAATATATGCACGATGATGCCGAGGGTGGCTCTGACGAATTCGAGATTGTATTACCGCTGTGAGTGACGAGTGAAAGAGCATGTGCGTCCCAGTGGCTTAGCCAGTTTTTCGTCAATGGGGGGGGCTAAGCGGAACGTTGGGGGGCTAACTTCGCCTCGTCAGGGAGGGGCAGACGCATTTCTACCAGAGTTGGGGGGGCTTGAACCAAACTTCGGGGGGACTGAAGTCCCCCCATCGCTACGCCACTGGTGCGACCTGTGCAAGATTTTACCCCCCTCTCTCCGACCCCCCTTACCTGTCCCCCAGCACCACGTCGGGCCAACACGAACTGCCATCATCGGACCGAAAATAAGTGTTGCACGACCTTCAATCGCTTAGAGGAGGCTTCGAGAAAGCATCTATCTGCTCCCCTGCTGGTGACCGTGTCTCCGAGTCTCTCGATCCAGCCCCTCCAGCGAGTGCTATCTCCCTCTGAGAATGGAAGTAGAACCCATTCACGCTTCGCTAGTCGGATTCCTTCCCGGCTCTGTAAGGGTTTGTTAGGTGAGACCACATGACGCTCTTTTTTAAAATTATATTTACATTCCCCGAAGGTGAAGACCCAGAAGATCAATAATGCTCCTTCATTGTAAGTGCCAGGGGTCCCCTTGGACTGTTCAGTCGGTTTAATCAAATACATTGAGGAGTTGGAGCGTCTGCCCTTACGTTGTATTAGGGAAAAGATCAGGTACTGCATGAAAGTACTGCGAATTTAGAGCAATTTATACCTAATATCACAAAATTGGGGATACTTAGGCGCCATCTCGCATCGTTTATTGGAACCCTGTTTGTTCGAATAAGTAAGATACATGGCTCACTCAGAAATAAGACAAAAGCTGGGTGCCGCACTACGCCGACGTGGAACCAACAGAATATTTGAAATTCCTCTACTCAGGTCACATGACCACAGCTCCGCTCTGAATTCATCGTCTGCTTTTTGTTGCCCTCATCCGCACGTGTTGCCGTGTTGCCCTACGGCAGCACAACGTGTTCATGATGAATTCTTCCTGAACTTTTTAGGTCTACTTGTGCTTTCCTCAGATTGCTGGCCTGACTGCTAAGGTTACGCTAAATGTTCCGTATACGGGTCGTTACAACTTTCTCGATGCCTTGAACGAGAGAGGTCCTTATCTTGGAGGAATTCTCTTGCAGCATCAAGCAACAGGAGGCCGAGACAAAAACGAAGTAGACAGCAGATGACATCGACTCTACCTTCAAGGACTAAACAGCCCAGGGCTGCTCCTTCGCCTTGCCTAGCCTGGAACCGCGGCGTAGGTGATCGCAGTGTTCTCATCGGACATTTCTCTTGGAATATGTTCAATGCATGTCCAAAATTAATTTTTATTTGCATATCGGGTAGTCACTGGACAGCCCGATGGACCGCCAGTGGTAGACGCAAGCAAATGAGGACACGGTAGAAGATTTGCTGCACTTACATCAGAGCAATCCCACACGATACACTTCCAGCCTACATAGGCCCACGCCTACCGAGATATCCTAGACAAGCAGACATTCGCAACGATATATAAGTTGTCGTTGATGGGTCGTTTGCTTTTCTGTAGTTAATTTGACTAAAGGACAAGCAGGCCTAAGAAAAATCAGCAAGAAACTATCATGAACACGCTGCGTTACCGCAGAGTAATACGCGCGGAGGAGGGCGACGGAAAGCAGACGATGAATTTGGGGCGGAGCCGTGGTCACGTGACCAGAGCAGAGGCCCGTGGAGCCTGTTGCGAGGTCGGTCCTCGCTCCCCCACTAACAGCCAACATGGGCCCAATGCGTTGTCCTGCCTGAGGAAATAGACTGAGACGCATGGAAAGCCGGTCATGCGACGAATAAAAGTTTTGCGGCAGTTAAATGCTATTTTCGCACTCAGTCTTCGAGCCTTCGTTTGGTTAAACCATGAAGTATTGGGGAATGAAGCCAGCATTCTGGGAATTTGTCAGTCTCCATGAGGATTTGACTTTTAGTATATCCGCCTTCGTCAGGTATGACAAATGATTCTGTTGTAAGCTTGAATGTGACACATCTTATGAATCAAGTCAACTTTTTGTGGGTCACAGAAATGTTTCCTTTTTCGTCGTTATTCTTTTGTACTCCCACGCCTATTGGTGATCCCCGGTGAATTTAATTTTCAAGGGCAATTCATTTTGTCATTAAAAATGAAATTCGCTGGACTCGGTCGTGGGGTGGGCCGCTGGGTGGCCCCGGTGGGCCGCTCTCTGGGTCGCTGGGCGAGTACGAAGTTGTCGCGATGTACTCAATTCATGCTTTGTAGCTATAAATATGCCGAAGATGGTTATTTTATGTATAAGTAAATGCCAGAAATGTGCAAGTATTTCTTAAATACCGAAATATGTAGTAATTTATGCATTCACATATAAAATTGAAGGGTATGACAATCACATTCATCCGTATATCCGTAAAAGGAGTGATTAACCATGGATCGAAGTAAAGGTGCGCTACGAGCGTGAACTACGCGGTCTCATCTTGCGTGGAAAATAGCGGGGGATGGGGCAGGCCACCTGTTCCACCCGTATGAGCGATCTCCCCCGCTCAGATCATTCTCGCCTGCCCGCATCCCGCTGGGACGTCACTGGCGGCCTCCCATCTTCCTCGCCTTCCATTGTTACCCTGCCATTGCTGCGGCGGTTCTTATGATGGGTCTTGGCCCCAGGGACCATAAATTACCACGAATATTGATGAAAATATTTATGAATAAACCATTTCCCGTTTCTTTCCTTCTGCTTTGAAGGCCGAGAACTCGTGAATTCGATGGGATTTAATCAGGGACTGCAGGGGAGAGGGGGGGAGGAGGAAATTAATGGAGTCGGTTGGGTATCGAGGAATTTGAGCATTGTCCAACACGAAAATGAATTCATTGTCTGGTCCCATGATGCACTTAGTTCATCCAAAAATCCAGCAAACGCAACTCGTGTGAGACCTGACTCAACTGTCTGGTGATGCAAAATTTCATGAGAAGGGATGACCTTTAACCTGACGAGCCGACAAACCAAAATTTTCATTCAGTCTTGCATCGATGAGCAATGAGCTTCACCTCTCTTTCTCGCAGTTGCGCCATCGTGAATGAATCAAGAATAGAATCGAAACCGGCACGTGATAACAGATGCCAAACAAAAGAGAAAACAGAAGCTCCAAGGCAGGTCAGAAAGTGGACAGCTCCGCTGCCCACCCTAAGCTCATCGGCTGGTCCGTGCAGTCTCCCTCCTTCCATCATCCCAGGCATGACGAATCCTTTGGGGGTTGCGGGTTAGCATCATTGCAGGAAGGCCTGAGAATCACCTTAAAAAGGTATATTATGGCTATGGGAGAGCACAAGTGATCGCGCATTGTGCACCCGTGTCATGTGTGCGCGCGCGCATGCCACCGACCACCACCACTCCCCATAGTAGATTTTAATGTTCATCCAGCAGACAACTTGCCTTATAGATGAAGCTGAATGAGGAGTGCAACTTACGTAACGAGAAGTTTGTGCTTTTCCTCGACATATAGAAATATTGGGGAATCGAACATCCATAAATTTTCAGATTTTCAAACTCAACACTAATGCTGAAATCTCATTTCAACTCCAAGGATTTATGAAGCTAATTATTAATCTACTGACGACCTCGAGTCGAAGAACGATGCACTCCTCCGTACGATGAACGGCTCCCGAAACTGAAATTTTGCCATCTATGGGGTTTAGCCGTTTTGCCTCGTAGTTCGAGGGCCCTAAATCTCTAAATCTCTAAATCTCTATCTCGCTAAAGGCAGATCCGATTTTGTGATTATTTTCATACGGAGTATTTCGATTGGCAGCAACGGTTGAGAATTTTTGTCGCCCAATCCGAGACGGTCGGGAGTCATTTCCGACTAATATTGCCTGCGTTCGTACGAAACGACTCAAGGGCGCTTCAACGACAGCAGGAAATCTCGAACTTACATAAGCAGGCCGTTTAGAAAATCATCGCCGAAAACTCTATCGCGATGAACAGAGGCACGAAAGGATCTTAATTTATTTTCCTTGACATCTGTTGTTTCTTTCTCTAACGTAAAATAAATTAATCCCATGATTCAATGAACCAATAAATCTACCAATGAAGACAGAGGTCTTTGTCCTCCCCGGCGCGATTCGCACCTTTTTGCGAATCCTTCCGTGCATTCCTTGCTAGTAAATGTTTGGATTTATATCGTCAAATTCCACGGTAACTGGTAATGAAGGAACAGAGGAAAAGGGCCTATAGATTGTCTGCAGAAGTACTCAAGGGACCGGTATCAAAATTTTGTTCTGGAATGTCAAGGAAATATCGAAGAAAATCAGCACCTGGATTCATGACCTTTCTTTCGTTCATCTTTTGTTGCTCTGGGAAAAGTTTTCCATGAGACATCTTTGTAATAAAGTTTCGGGTCTGGCGTGCTCTCGGGAAGTATGATGGTATCAGTGACGAATAACGATTGCTTGGTACTAAATTAATTTCTTTCCAGGGATTCTTCTGCAATGTCGAGTCTTCAGCTGCTTATTTTCCCCTCTGTCGACATGTCCGTTCGATTAAAGGTGACCCAAGCCATCCCAGGAGAAACGTCTTTCCCATACCTTCCCAAATATAAAATGTATGATTCTTTTTCCTCAACCGTGAAATCTGAAATCCTCAGCCATATAACCTCACCATCGTGGTACGGATTCCCACATGAGTTCGGAAAAAGAAGCAAAACTCGTCGCTCGATTGATTTTAACAATTCCAAGAATTAAAAAAATGACTCAGCCATCCAAGGTTACAGGATTATCTACCTGGAATAACGGTGCAGGGTTCTGCATTTTTTTCTCCTTCATCTGTAAACAAGGAGAAGGCCACGGAGAGAGGTCGAGAACCAAAACCTGTCCCGTTCCCAAAAATACCTTTTCTTAATTTGGAGATGATTCGAAGTCAGATCGTCGTGGCAATGAGGCTAGAGCCTTGCACGCCAAGAAAGATTTCATACCGACCCCATTCCTCAATTTTTCATTTGGGAATATAAAATATGATTTTCTCCACGTTTGTTGCAAAATGAACTCTTTTAAATTCTTGTTCTCTTCCCATCCCGGGGCCGAATTGCGTTCCGTCCTCCGGGGAAATGCCGACCCGCGCAGTGCTCTCCCAGCCGCCAAGGCCGTGGGGGAATCCGTTTTATAGGAAACGGCCTCCGGTTTCTTCCATCACTCGAGTTTTTGCAGCTTCAAATCGCGTCGTGGTTCCTTACGGCAGTATGAACGTCTTGGTGAGTCTCGTTTCTGTCTGTTATTGTCTGTTTTCTTTCATTCTTTCGTTGGCGGGGTTTGAATTTTCTCACCTCTGTGTCGACTCATCAATAACTTTGAGCTGATTCCATCGAGATCGTGGGCTCCCTTCTGCGACGAATCTCCGAAAATAATATAACAATATTCATAAGAATTAAAATTAAAATTCTTAAGAACATCAATTATTGGATACGATGAGAATACGAGTCCGTAATGGAGTATATCCTTGTTGCCAGTGGGTGTTCGGATTGCTGGCGATGCTGGCAATGGGGGTCGTCGTGGGAAAGCCTCGAGCCCAGTGGGGAAACTTCGACGGTGACTATGGCGGAGCCAGAAGGGGCAACCGCTGGGGTGGCTACGGCGGAGGTGGCTACGGCGGGGGTGGCTATGGCGGAGGCGGCTACGGCGGGAGTGGCTATGGCGGAGGCGGCTACGGCGGGGGTGGCTATGGCGGAGGTGACTTCGACGGCGACGGATATGGCAGGAGAGGCGACCGGTACTAGGGAAAGGGGTGGTAAGTTCTCTGGTTCCACTATAGGAACATTGAGAAACTATATTTTTTTTTTATACCTAGACTACAGTAAATATAAAAATATTTAAAAATCAGAGGCGTCACTTGCACTGAACCTTCTCCTCGACGACTGAATAACGATGCTTCATTTGCTGTAAAAATGGACACGTGAGCACCTAACAACATACAAGCTTAGAATTGTTTCCGCAAAAGATTTGTCCCCTCAAGAACGATTTTATTGTCATCGCAAAAATCGGGGAAGTCTGATCCAACTTAACATGTACGATGTCCTACTCCATGGACCCGTTACATGCCTCAAGGCCATCGCTTTTTCATTCTTGTCCTTTTTTAGGTACCGAGGATGAAGGCTGAAGAACCCGCCTCGACCTCGACGGACTTTCCTCATTCCTTCACTTTTTTTCTCGCCCTCTTATCTACTCCTATCTTGATGCTAAATAAACAAGAAATGCGTCTTCCTCTCTCAAGGTTCATTCCTTCCTCGTCGACGCGGGATTCTCACGGGCGGGAACGCTCGAAGAGCGAACTCGGAAGGAAACAAAGGGACGTGGAATGAGATGAAATGGTACGCGGTGAAATAAAAAAAAAGCAAGAAATTACGATGAAAGTCATAGTCATGCCTTATAATTTCTCATGTGCAAGCATAAATTCTGATGAGTTTACTAATTAATGTATCTTATAAATATGTATACATTATAGGCATTTACGTACGCCTAAAAATATTCATATTCGGAAAATATTTTGCGGGTAAACATGAATCGAATTCAGTGTGGCACCTTTGTACTCTCCTAGAGGCTCACCCAGCGGCCCACCCAGCGGCCCACCCAGTGGCCTACCTTACCTTAGAATCTGAAGCAAGGGCACCTTTAAAGTCAGAGAGCTCACCGCGCTCTTCATCGAAATAAAAATAGAATTGGAATTTTCCGTTCCTCAAACAAGGGACTGTAAGAGGTATCCACCCAAGCAGCATGTTCACGTAAACAAGATATCAATTTTTTTGCAAACAATGTAAATTTCTTGCGATTGCCATGAAATCCATGAATATATATATGGAAAACATGAAATTATTATACATTTTTTAATAATATATGACTCAGGGAATCATTAAATGCTAAAGTTAAACTTTTTATTACAGCAGTGCAAGGGATTAGGGAAGAGTAGAATCCCAGCCCCCAAGTACTACAGTATATCTTCTCTATCCTGAAAGGAAGAGAGCTCCTTTGAACATCTACTCCTCCTCCCGAGATTCCGGTGCGGGAGGAGGAAGCAGTAGGTCACTTTGGTACTCTCGAGTGCTGGTGAGGATGAGTACTCCTGTACTCGCCCAATCACCCTAGAGTTCTGAAGAACGTAAAGGAATAGGAGATTCAGTATGTCAATTCTCTTCAATGGTACTGGTTGACTCTAAATATGCATGAATGCCAGGGGAAAATTAACATGAATCTTACGTAAAATGAACGTAAACATGATGTTTGGAATGCAAACGGGAATGTCAATTTTATGTAAAATTTACGTTAATTTTATATCACCGTTTACATATCACAGAGGTGACATTTGTGCAAACATGTAGACATTTTCTTGACAATGGTTTGCGTAAAAATGATATAAAATGGACAAAAAATTTACATTCATTTTACGTAAAATTAACATAAACATGCTGTTTGGGTAAGTACTGGTTTTCCTGATATAGTATCAGGTTTTCTTAGCATCCTTCTATAGATACTTTTTATTATGCAATCAATGAATATATGTATGGAAAATATGAAATTATTATATATATGTATTTATAATATATGACTCAGGTAATCATTAAATGCCGAGGTTAAGCTTTTTATTACAGCAGTGCACGGGATTAGGGATGAGTAGAATCCCAGCTATTAGTACTACATCTTCTCTATCCTAAAAGGAAGAGAGCTCCTTTGAACATCTACTCCTCTTCCCAAGGTTCCGGTACGGGAGGAGGAAGCAGTAGGTCACTTTGGTACTCTTGAGTGCTGGTGAGGATGAGTACTCGTGTACTCGTCCAACCACCCTAGAGTTCTGAAGAACGTAAAGGAATAGGAGATTCAGTATATGAGTT